>JAJCXA010000198.1:0-55355 GCA_026770245.1 Clarireedia aff. paspali H2
TTTATTTATTTATTTATTTATTTATTTATTTATTTATTTATTTATTTATTTATTTTATTCTTATGAGTCTCAAAAGGTACCCTGACAGCTTTAATGGGTCGTCTTTCTTTTCTTTTTCTGTCATTGCGTGGCTCGCGTGGTTTAAGGTTACTCTATGTACCCCACAACGCCTTTTCTTCTTCAGAACCTCGGTCCGTGGGAATGAACTGCGTATGCATGCACGGGATAGGGACGGGACGGCTCGGATGTAACTTACAACCGTTGGTGTGTTTTCTGTAGCCTTTTCTGTCCTCTTTCTTCTTTGGGTGCGGATATGGGCTGGACGCGGCAGGGCAGGGATGGATAGCGGGCATGGGTTGTACGGATTGGGTTTCATTCATTCTTCCATCCATCCGTTCTTGTCTTGTTCTGTTTTGTAGCTGAAGAAGAAAGTGGATTGGTGTCTGTAGTCCGCATGCCTGCCTGCCACGCCTGCCTCATCATACATGTACGTACAGTACTAGGCAAAGAGTTTAAGCGAAAATCCATAGTATTAAAGCTACTAAAGTCGCTAAGGTCCTGAAAGTCCCAATTAGTACTGTTTATAGTACTACAAAGGCTGGCCTATTACACTACAAAGGGTTTTCTAGAGAACGATCCAGCCGACTAGTCAAGTATACGGATCGACAGGTTTGTTCCTTTGTACGTTATATATATCGAAACCTAAAGGATACCTACTAGCAGATCCGTGATATGTTAGGATGGATATATACTAATTATATCTTTTAGTATATACTTTGTACTTGAGCCTTCTGCGATTATAAACTAGCGGTGTAGACAGTATCTATACCCAATAGAGAAGACTGTATGTCTCAGGTATAACTGGTGCAAAGTTAGAAGGTATTGGAAGTTCGATGACTTTGCAAAGTATATATAGAGTGACAAGTGTTCAGCGGAGCAGAGCAAAGGCAGGGTAAAGGAATAAGTATTCTGTACTGCAGTGGAACAACTACTTCTAGTAAATGTTACAACTTACAAGAAGTCGAAGGATATATACGTCGTCAACCTCCTAGTCACGTGGAAGTGGTAGAAGACAGCAGGATTTGTATTGAAGCAATCAAGTAGGGGATTATCGATGGAATAAATATCGACTAGTAACTAAGTAATGAAATTACTATTTGAGTTGAGCACGAAGCTCAATATACTAAGGAAATGATCTCTGTTTATATAGACCTTCGTACTCAAGGGGCCCTAAGAGTGCTCAGGATCCCATCGCTCCAGGAGCCCTGGGAGCGCTCAGAACCTTATCGCTCTAGGAGCCCTGGGAGCCTACCGCTCCCTGGGTCATATAACTTCCTATATAGGGTTCTAATGCGATTGGCTATTCAATCGCTGAGCCTAAGGTCATATGCTTCTGGACTTTTAACAGAAAGATAAGGCTATTCACAAGCCTGATCTCTATATAATAGACTGGGACTTCGAATAGAAGAAGAATAGGTATTCTGCTAACTCTTACCTCGTAGTACTTGACTACAATATCAAATTTTACTAGGAACTTAGGTTAGTTTTTATATATGACAATACACTTATCTATAATACCTGTAAAGTGCACTAATAGTTCGTAGATCGAGTTATACTAGTTATTGAATAGCCATCTCATTCCCCGGATCTGAACCCGATTGAGTATATATAGTAGTACCTGTCGGTTCAGTGTATTCACTGAACAACAGGAAAGATATTACGGGATTCTGAATTACAAAAGAAGGGACTACAGGACACAGGATACTCGCTGTAGCATAGCAATTAGTACGGGAGAGAAAGGCTATATAGTTCAACTCTCCCTCCCACCTAGTTTAGAGAATTCAACTCGATTCAACAGCATTACTTGGTCCATAAACGTGACTAAGTGTGGTGCTACGAATCGGACCAAATCGGACCAACAGTACCTGAAGAATTGGGTTCTAAAGTTATACCCTGAACCCGAGTTGCTAAGAACAGAAGAAATAGCCTTTGAAGTAAGTACTAGAGTAAGCATTAATTGAAGCCTGGGAATATATTCCAGATTCTGTTTTTGAGGTACACTTAAGGAATATAGAAAGGAGGTGTAATATAGTAATTGAGGCAAAAGGGTAGTATACTAAGTACTAGATTACACCAGATTTTTTTAATTGAAACAGGCTAGCTACTCTTAGTTCTCGATTTGAATTAAAAATATTGTGTAGTTGATTTTGAATTAAAGGTAGAAGCGGGTGGATAATCTTTTGATTTTCTTGATTCCTAAACATATATAAGGTTAATGTACTATGTGTGTGTTCAGCAAGTATTGTACTGTACAGTACCTCATACTACGCTACATCAGCTACGCAAGAATCGTATGTTTTGCAGTATCCAGATTTGTGGAGTGTGATGTTGCGTGTCGGGAAACTATTCGGTTGTGCTTTGGGAGGGTTCTACTTTGTATACGAAGTATACGAAGTACTCCCGTAACTCCCCCGTGAACAAAGGTTAGTTGGTGAGAGTATCCAGGATACCAACAAAATGTTTTAACTACTCAAAAATACGATAATTCGTATTCTAGATGCTTCGGATTCAAGGTGTTACGATTTTCAAACTTTACTACTCAAAATTAGCTTAGGTTTAGTATACTTAATTAAAATGAGGCTATTCATACTCTCCCCCCCCCCTCCCATGAACGAAGGTTAAATTTTTGTGCGTCTTACCACCTAAAAATTTAACCTTTGTTCATGGGAGGGGAGAATAGATTCTCGCTTCCAAAGTATTCTTGATACAAAAGGGTACTTTTTAACGGCTTAAAATCTTCTTGTTTGTGTCCTGGTTACTTTAGTGGCAAAATCCATCAAATAACCTTTATTCTTGGGGATATAGTGCTGGGCAGGGGGTCCACTGCATGCGGGAAGAGTGAGTGGTAGGTATTGTGAGGCTGGTACAGGGATTGGGGGTGGTGGTTTGGGAAATGAATGGGTGGTAGAAGGAATTAGCTTCTACGAGTATGTCTGAGGAAATATATAAATAAAGAGAAAGACGATGGTGGATATTGGGCGCTTAGGTGCTTCTCAGCGCTGATGAGTGTAAAAAGGTATCGTATGATACGGCAGTCTTTTTCTTCCTATTCCAACACTTTTACTGCATGCAAGCAAGTACTCCGATGCCACAGTATACTCAGCTTGGTAGCATATTGTACATCCTACTATAATACAATGAGCACCATCCAACCCTCAGCCTAACTTTATATAAACATAGCAGAGAACTCCTGGACTGCTCAATCTGCTTTTCCTCAGCCAGCCCAATACACCATGGGGCTTTGCGTTTTTCCCTAGCCCCTGACAACTCATGACAGGGCAGACTGCCCCGCAGCTCCTCTAGGCAAGAGTTCGATATCATCCTACAAGAAAAACGCATGAGAATTAACACACAAACTCCCAAGTCATAACATCCCAGCATTTCAAACCACAACTCCGAATGAAATAGATTAAACAGCAGTAGTAGCGGTAGCAACAGGATAGTCATGATTATTGAAATTCGTCTCTCACATTTGCATTTCCCATTCCATTTCCCATCCCCCCACCATCTCTTTCTACGTCATTAATGTCCCTATGATGTCCCAAGCCACCCACCGGGCTCCTCTCACTCTGCACATAGCTTCCCACTCCAACACCCGCCCAGAACGCACGATCCCTGCTCCTCGGTCCCCAGGACCAACCCGCACCCTGTGAAATCGGGAGATGGTAGAAGCGGAATGCGAAGATGGCAGAAACTATTCCGATGAAGAATCCAAAGAGAATATCGAACCCATGGTGTCGGAAATCGGAGAAACGGGTTGAGGCGATGTAGACAGCGAGGAAAGTAGGAGTTATGGCGATGAGAAGAAGATACAGAGGAGGCGCGGCGGCTTGATTGCGGGAGGCAATTATTTTGTCGTCGTGGCCGGAGGGGAGTGAAGAAGAAGAAGGATCGTAGGATTTCGGTGCGAGGTCAGATGAGGTGCGATGGTGTGTAGGGTGATGGTGAAGAGGGTTTGAACGGAGCGGGTTGCGAGAAGGGAAGGCGGAAGAATAGGATGTGTGATGGTCGGCGGTATAAGGACGTGGGGCAAGGAATGGAACAGTTAGGGCGAGTTTGGATGCGAGGAAGAGAGACAAGTAGATGAGGCCCCCGGCTGCGAAGGATGAATGACCGGATGGGTAAGATCGGAAGCCATCATTTAGGATCGATTTGTCGGGTTGTTGACAAATAGCTGCTGATACTAACACGACGGTCTCTGCAGTTGAAGCTCCCCCAATAGAGTATTTGTGGATGTTTGCCAAATCGGGGTTACATCTTGATATCAAGTCCGGTCGAGGTTTTCCGAAAAGATTCTTCATCCCATTCGTGATGACAAACGCCAACGCGAGTGATAAGCACAAACCCAACAATGATGCGTGAAGTTCCCATAATTTCCTCTTCCAAATCAAGGTTTTGGGCACGGATTTGGGAACTGTTGGGCCCGGAACGAGGGTGAGAGTAACAATGAGGATGACAATTGCGGGTAGACCGAAACACAGTACGCCCGCCAGCGCAATCGGGACTTTTTCCTTTGATACATGGGGAAAGCTGATACTTGGATCAACGACGGAAAATGGGCGTTTGTTCGGTGTTTGCTCTGAGAAGATTGCGCCCAGAACGGCGGCGATGATGAGAATGACCCAGTCGAACACATAGGAGAGTGCGACGGCGACCGAGGGTTTCCCGCTATTTCGGGATCGTATTATCGAGTCCATGGTAAATAAAAGTCGTGAGAAGTGAGCAGTTGAGAGGAAGGGTGATCCTTCTTCTACCTTTTCTTCGCTCGCTCTTTAGACAAGGTTGGGATGACGAGATAGCCTGTTTGTACTCAGGATTCAGTCCACAAGATTGGAATAAGCTTTGGCAGCGAAGGCTGTGTTTTGCGCCAAGAAAGGGAGCGAGATTCATGGAACCAATAGGGACGCTCACAGATGATGCAGAGAATGATGCGGAGAGTCTTTGGTTGGTTGTACAATTCTCCAACCTCTACGAAACGTACTTTGTGTTGCTCAAAGATGATGCAGAGAGGCTGTGGTTGGCCGTACAATTCTGCAATCTCTCGACTTGGTACCGTTTGGACCGAGTGAAAACGATGTTCCAGATGCAGGAATATCCACGCGACCCACAAGGACAAGTGCTGTACGCAGTATGCGTTGCTGGTGTTGGGATGTTTTAAGGAGTAGCTTTCCGCTTATGGATGTACATACTGTATGAAGTGTGTGGCGCTTAGACGTTTGCTTACGCCCACCAGTATGATCTCCTATACGAAAGCACAAGTATGATCCACGTAATTCATTTGAGGCTTTGCTCTGGGATTGTGAACGACAAAGTCTTGACCGTCTGACTCATTGGTATCTGCGAGGTACTTACCCTATCAACGGCCCGGCCGAGGGAAATGTCGGCGCGAATGCAGCATCAATTCATTGCTTTGTCCTTTCACGATGCTCCGCTGTGTTTGAGGTGAAAGAAGCGCCAGGGTCCTCGTTCGACAGCTCCTCGTTCGACAGCTCTTTGTTTGACAGCCTGTCCGCTGTTTGTCTGTGAGCACAAAAGTACAGGATGCAGGAGATCGCCACCGGGATATACAAAGTACATGTCGCAGGTTAATTTTCATTGGTCATTTCTATTCTTGGTGCTTTCCGGGAGATGCTTCTAAGACTAGGGGGTAGTGGCCGGATCCTGGATCCGTTCCTGTCACCGACACATGTGATTTCCATATCATGTGCAACTGTGGTCTAAGTAATCTTATATCTTTTTCGCTTTCCCAGAGAACTAGGCAGCTAGGGTAAGAAGTATATATCTATACTCGAATACGCTGGCTGTCATTTGGGCGTCGGTTTTCTATCGTAATTCCCAGCTCCTGAACCGTGCGCCTGTGATGCCGGCTTAGCAGTTTCCGGTGATGTGCGAGTGTCTCTAGGAGATAGAGACAGTCTATCTCTTTTTGCAAATCTTTACTTTATGCAGCTCCGGTAATGACCACAATTTAAATAACAGCCACGATAGGTCTAAGGACTTGCGTTGAATCACCCGACTCGGATCTTTAAGGCGCACAGCATCAACGTTTGCGATAGCAGCCTGGACGCATGACGTACCAACCAGAGGAGATCTCAGAGCTTTGTCACTGTGGGCAAAGTGGAAGAACGGAGGGTTAGGAATATACTGGAAAGCAAAGACAAAGGATGACCGCTGGTACCTGGAGGAGAAGAGGACGTAGCCCTCGGCATCGAAGGAACAGCACATAGAAATAATCGACCATTCTTGAGTGCTCAGAAAGCAGAACGTCTGGTGTGGTGTAAATGGACTTCACACAACTTCAGTACAAACAAACAAGCCAATTTGTCTGACCACTAGAGGCATTCAAAACGGCTCTTCGAAATGAGATGGCCATGATGAGTGAGGTTGTAAGGGTCACAGACAGCACTGACTGAAGAACATCCAAATGTCCAATGCAGTTGTCGTGGTTGAAGATAGAGAGGCTGGAGGAATTTGCTCCATGTCATGTACAGGCTCAGCCGTTCCGACAGCGCAAGTCCTGCGAACCTTCAAACTGAGATGAGTCCTGGTGGGAGGTCTTCGGAGAAAGTGGTAGCGTATTGAACTTGCTACGCCCCAAAAGTGCTGCTTTCTCCCATGTGAATAAGTTGCTGGTTGTAGATGGATGAAGAAGTCGTAGCGTATTAGAATGGTGAGTTCATGATGCCTGGGTAACTGAGAATAGTACGTCGCTGTTTATATACAGGAGCACAAGTTTTTAATTGGCTGCGATATGACTAAATTTCAATGATGTTGGGTGTTGGGTGTGCGTTAGTAGTCAATACACAATATATTAAGTTATAATGTAATAAGTATACACTACATATGGTCTTAACCCAAGATTGTTAAAACCCCGTAATATTCGGAGAGTTCGCTAGAAAGCAGACCGAAAGCCAAGTCGAGATCAAAGTACCCAACCAGACCAGAAGTGGATATGAGCTTCTAGATGAGAGAGGGCCAGTGATAATCAAGCATGTTTCCACAGTCTCTCTTGTTATGGATATGAACAGATAAACAGTCACTCGGCGGGCTTCCCGGCCGTGAACATGCAGGCTTGCACGCTGATGGTGGTTCACATGACCGAAAATGCAGTCGCCCTATGCAATCATATCAACATCTACACTCATGGAGATGAACAAGCTGCGGAGCGAATAGCAAAAGTTATCATATCCTCCTCGAACCCCCCCCCCCCCCCCCCCCCCCCCCGCTCTATTTATAGTCGATGCACGAAAGATCGGGAGTTTCATCAATATAGTGCATGATGCCGAAGTCATCATGATGTTCGAAAGATGGCACCTTTAACGCCGACTCATCCCTCACCCATAATTCGAATACTCGTATTCGTTGGCCATTGGTGGAACAACTTGGCTTGAAGCTTACGGCAATGAAAGATGCCGATGCCCCAGCTCCATTCTTTTGGACTCGCATGAAGGCTATCTTCGCTCGCCGATGACTCTTATCAGGCTGAACGAAGTGCTTGATGCCGCTCTGGACCGGTTGCAATGTAGCCGTGGGGGTTTTCAGTGCAGCTTCGAGCAGCAGAAGAAATAGTACATGAGTTGCTTCTTTGAGGCTATTCAGGACGGGTTTGGTTATTTAATGAAGTTTTGCTCCATAGCCTATGTCCATAGCCTATGTCGAAATACTGACGATGAATTAGGAAGTTTGAATCTTAAAAATGAGCCAAAGGATCGGTCGGATTAACATTATTCCGCGATGAATTTCGATCAAAAGCCACTTGAACAGGCGGGGTAATTCCGAGCGTTCTTTCAGAATCTCGACAAGACGTCATGAGATCGGCGACCTACTAACGATGCATCAGAGTCTACGAGCAGTCCTCTATCAATTCCTGACGTAAGTATGTTCTGAGAGTGGGGAAAAGGTAGGTCTTTAGAACAAAGTAAGTGAAATCATAACTGTCTATATAATTGTGTTTACATTCCCTTTCGAAATGTTTTCTCAACTAATACGTTCATCATTCAGAGCATCTTCACGATTGTCACAGATCTCATCACAACTCCAAAGACGAAACATGGCATCAATCACCACTCACAAGCTCAACACCGGGGCTACCATTCCAGCAATTGGTTTTGGTACCTGGCAGGATAAGGATGCTCAGGAGGAGGCTGTTGCAGAGGCATTGAAGGCTGGATACAGACACATTGATACAGTAAGCATCCCTCGCCACATTCTAAGTCTTTTCATCACTGACATAGCACGCAAAAGGCAAGAGTTTACGGCACCGAACCAGCCGTTGGCGCCGCAATCAAGAAATCTGGAATCCCTCGATCCGAACTCTTCATTACCACCAAATTATGGAACAACAGTCACAAGCCCGAAGATGTCGAGCCGGCGCTCGACGCCTCACTTAAGGATTTGGGGATGGATTACGTAGATTTATATCTGATGCACTGGCCATCTGCTTTCAAGCCCGGTGACGAGTTGATGCCAAAGAAGGACGGAAAGATGCAAACTGCGGACATTTCATACGTGGACACCTATAAAGCGATGGAGAAGCTCTTGGATACTGGCAAGACCAAGGCCATCGGTATCTCCAACTTCTCGAAAGGCGAACTGGAACATCTGTTAAAGGAAACCTCCGTCGTTCCCGCAGCCCACCAATTAGAGCTACACCCATGGCTACAACAAAAAGAATTTTGCGAGTTCAACAAAAGCAAGGGCATCCACATCACACAGTATTCACCATTCGGTAACCAAAACGAGATTTATGACAAGGGAAAGAATATTGGGAAGTTGATGGTATGTTTATTCACTGGTTTTCTGTCTTTCCTTCAGAGCTCAAACTAAATGATCCCACAGGATGACCCAACCATTGTTGAAATTGGTAAGAAGTACGGAAAGAATGGAGCGCAAGTGGCATTAGCGTGGGGTATCGCTCATGGTCACTCGGTGATTCCTAAATCAAAGACGCCGTCTCGTATCAAGTCTAATTTGGAGGGAGACTTCAAGCTTGAGGCCGAGGACTTAGAGAAGCTTAATGGCTTGGACAAGAAGTTGAGATTCAACGACGCTAGCGCAGGTTTTGGATACAACTTCTACTCTGACCTCGATGGAAAGCAATGAAATGGAACGACAGCGTAAAGATTCGATATAAAGGATGAATAAATAACTTCATCAACTACTCTCAGATCGCGTCATGGTGAGGCTGTATTCGCCTTATCGTTCTTATTCATTTGTGCCGCAGAAAAGTTTTGCTTTTGTACGACCTCGTTGATACAGCGAGTGCATGATTGGCTCCGACCGAACCAATAATCCAGCCGCAACGCCAATGTTTCGACATACACCAAATGCAAGACAAGTGTTAATTTGGCTTGCTCGTGAAATCGTGTTGAATGTACTGACCTTTCAGAGCACGAAATTTCTTACACAAAACTTCCCCAAAGCTGAGGGCAGACACGAGCCTGTACTCACTCGTGGCGCATATACCGAAGCGTATCTGGCTGAAAAAACATGCTGTATATTCTAACCCATCCAATAGACATGCCCGAAAGCAAACATTTCGGTGCCGTGCAACTAAGCCCCTGGAAAATTAACTGCGTATCGTGGCGCAACGTTGTGGAAATTTGAGGTTTTTTTATTACACATCACACGGTGCATTTCCGTGTTGCAATCTTTAAAAAAAAACCCTTTGCTACTTTCCTTCCCGTAGAATTCATATTTCGACGTGAAAAACATCTTCGTTTGTACTTGATCGTTCTCTCTCACACTGTTGTCAATCGTTAGATTGCATCAAACGATGTATACTTCTCTCCTTTCGATAGCCAGCCTTTGCGCTGTGGTATTAGCAGGTGCTCATCTTGAGCGACGTCAAGATATGTATGTTCATTCCACATTCACCTTTGCTGTTACTTGTGGTATACCTTACTGAGTAACCTCCCAACAGTTCCGCAATCCAAGCAAGTCTTTCACAGATCTCAGCATCTCTCGCCCCACCACCATCTATCGCAGCCCAGCTCACTGGGATTCCCTCGTCTATCCAAGCACTTCAAACCAACCCAGCCGGCATCAATCAGCTAATCTCTGAATTTGCAACCGGAACACCTTCCTGGTTTGCAGCTCTCCCTTCCGCGGCGCAATCCTACGTTGTCAACGGCGCAGCAGCTCGTTTGTCTGCGTACCCAGTTATCTCATCCCTCCAAGCTCAGTTGACCGCTAAGCCAGTGGGTCCAACAGGTGTTAGCAATGCGACTACGCATGCTAGTAGTGGGGTGAAGACTGCGACTGTGACGACTGGAGGGGGAAATAGTACGGTGACGACGAAGAAATTGACAAGTACGGCAACGGAAAGTGAGAAGACATCCACCAAGGGGAGCACTTCTGTCGAGGCGAAGACAACGGCGGAAGTCAAGCCGACTTCGAGCTCTAGTAAAGGGGCTGCGGCACATGCTACGGGAGCGGTTGCCGTTGGTCTTGCTGGCGCCGCGGGATTTGTAGGAATGGTTATGGCTTTGTAGTTTCAAGTGTCGTGCTCTTTTCAGACGCTTACTGGCGGGAAAGGATCTGGTTCTAGTTGATGAAAGAATGTTGACGATAGTCAATAATAATAATAGGGGGTGCACATACTCCATTTAAGGGGGACAAAGGTAGTTTTAGTGTGGCGACGAGCCTGGTCGTAGTGTGGCTCTTGTTATTAGTTTAGTTACCCAGATAGGAAATAATGGGGCGACAATATGATGGTAGACTTAAGTCCAGAGCCGTCTGGATCTTTTGTGATATAATTACATATAATGGTAGATAAAGAACGGTCTCTCGTTTTTCAGCTGCTCATTCCTCAGCTGCCCAATAATGTTCCACAAGCAGTGACCGACGGAAGCGATTGATCCGTTTTGTCCTGACAAGGTTCTAGGTAGATCTGTTTCACGCAGATCACGACGCAAATCATCTTAACAAAACAACGTAGACTGTCGACGAACTGGCAGTCAGTCTAATGTGGCTTTAAAGTGTTCATAAGATCAAAGTCCTTGTACGGCTCAGCTGCCCAGTCGCAAAGGCATCCGTTCGTAGGATTGTACGAATGAAATGAAACGAATCCTTCTTCATGTCACTCGTATTCGATCAGATCACTTGCTAAAAAGATAAGAGGAGGAAATTTACATTCTCCTCCAGGCTTGAGGCGGAGAAGTATCACCGTCGCGCTTACATCAAACATCAAAGCGTCCAAAACGCAACGGGGCCGCCGTCCATCCAGGTTACGATTACCCATCCATCCATCCACGTAGAAAAAGGAAGGATGAAAATCGATATACTGTGTCAAAGGTAATTGAGAAATGGTTTCCTGCACGGTCGCATTCCGTTTTATGTATGATAATCGGCTTTCTTGGGCGGCACTATGGTGGGCTGGGCCTCAGATGGGTATGGGCTATTGAGTATATCATATAAGGCATTGTACGTTTGAATTGTTCACCGTTTTTCTTTTCTCCTTTTTGATCCAGGACGATCAATCACCTTCGTTTACTCAGTCATTCGTTTTCCCACTTTCCCCTACACTGTTGTTTTATATCCCTCTTCGAGGATTCGTTCAAAAAGGAAGCCTTCTAGAACGAACATATTGACGATGCAGCTCTCTTATATATCTTCTGTCGTTATACTCGGCTTAATATCAGGCACGCATGCGGTGCCGTTTGTCCCTCTCGAGCTCAGAGGTGTATCTCCTGATAATACTTGTGGCAAGAATGGGACAGGAGGAAGCCCAAATGCGTATACGTGTCCGACGGGATTGCCATGCTGTTCAAGATATGGGTGGTGTGGAACGACCGCTGCTTATTGCTCGAGCGCGGATGGTTGTCAGCCTGGTTTCGGAACCTGTAAAGTCTACAACGTAACCTCTCGTTCAGGATGGAGTTCAAACGACCATAGATGTGGTCATGGTGTCGGCAGCTGCGCTTCTAATGAATGTTGCTCTTTTGCTGGATACTGCGGCACAACGGAAGGTATGAAAGAAACCAGACCTTTGCTTGATACATAGCTTATCATCTCTTTAGAATACTGTAGAGCTCCCGATTGCCAGTTTGATTATGGACCAGCATGCGATGCAAACAAAGTTCCATCAGGCACAAACACGTCCTCAATCGCAAGGCCTGCAGTTGGTTCTGTTCTCTACGGTTCGGACGGCATCTACGATTGTGCTAATGCCGGTGATATGGCGCTTAGCTTCGATGATGGGCCATACATCTACACCAGTCATATTCTTGATCTCCTTGATGAATATAATGCCAAGGCGACTTTCTTCGTCACTGGGAATAATAATGGTGAGCGGGTGCATCTCTCGTGTTACCTGGGGTCATACTAACAGCAATCCCTTTAGGCAAAGGAGCAATTGATGATAACAATTTTCCTTGGCCAGCTCTAATCAAGTATGTCATGCTCTGTGCCCGCGTCCCCTTTCTCAACCTTCCAGCTTTCCTCGTTCCACACCCGCTCTAACCAACCACTGCAGACGCATGTACAACTCTGGTCATCAAATAGCCTCTCACACCTGGTCGCACCCCGATCTTTGCAACATCACCTCAGCCCAGCGCAAGAATGAGATGTACAAAAATGAAATGGCAATCCGTAACATCCTTGGTGTAATACCTACCTATATGCGTTCGTCTCCTTCCTCTTCTGCTCCGTGAGCTAGATACTGACATAAAACAACAGGACCACCATACTCCTCATGCACCGCAGAATGCGGCTGTGAAGCCGATCTCAAGGAACTGGGATACCACATCACATATTTCGTAAGTCACCCCTTTCCCCCTCTTCCCCCCCTAAATCTCCCACCCAACTAACACTCCCCTCCCTCTTCCCAGTCTCTCGATACATCCGACTACCTAAACGACAGCCCAACTCTAATCAGCAACTCGCAAAACATCTTCAGCAAAGCCGTCGACGGCTCCAACCCCGCTACCGACGAGTTCCTCGTCGTTTCCCACGACATCCACAACCAGACTTCCAAGGTGCTCGTCGAGTACATGTTGAAGAGCGCGATGGAGAAGGGATACAGGCCCGTGACTGTGGGCACGTGTTTGGGTGATGACGAGAAGAATTGGTATCGGGCTGATACGGAGAGTGTGCTTGGTGAGTAGGCCGGAGCGAGGGATTAGGATGTGTAAAACTGGGCTGGGCGTGGTTTAAAAAAAAGTGATTTGAGGGTTGGATTTGGGTATGAAGGTTGGATGTAAACGAACCGCCTTAACGGTAATGGGAGTTGATGGACGGTGGGATTTGGTAATCAAAATTTGGATAAGAACAAGTTATTCGTAATGGAAAATTTATATATCGACACTCATAATGTCATGCACTTGGTTGCTAGCAGCAAAACTGATCAAACACGCTTTCTATGCATAATTACAAAGACACAACAACACGAAGACAAGTTATAGAAAGTAAAAGGCCCCCCTAACCCATCCATCCCATCCAGGTAGTAAGCGAACGGGAAAAATGTGTTGTGCGCCGAGCCCATACTCCCGCAATGCATCCATCCAGTCTTTCCCTACTAACACTCAAGAAGCAAAGACATCCATCTCGCATAAGGCAAAGTAGAAAACACATGAATCTCTTAGTCATTCCGCTTGCTTGCGACGAGCCACGAGAATTGGATTCAACGAGAGAGGGAAGGATTTAGATGCGGTTTGGGACTTCTCCCCCTGCGCCCTGACCATTTTCTACACCTTCCACATCAACATCGTCCTCTTCTTCTTCCTCTTCCTCGGATTCCTCTACATCTCCTCCATCATCGTCTTTAAATCCACTGTCGATTTCTAGCTTTCTCAGACGTCTCCTCATCTCGTCTCTTTCTCCGTTCTGCCATCGTATTAGTGTTGCTGGTGCATGGACTTTGAAGCCGTAGATTCGGGGTACGTAGCGCTCGTAGCTTTTTGCGGGAATCATTGCTGGATAGACTTGGAAGAGGATGTTATGGAAAGAGGTACCGAAATACGCGCCGTCGATGGCCGAATGTCGTGATGATTTCGGGTTGTAGATGTCTTCGCAGCGGGCACAATAAAGCTTAACAGCTTTGAGGTTGGGGTTGTCCGCTTGTCCCATAGGAAGAAGAGGATGCGACTTGCACATGACTCGAGGGCATTTGCCGAAATCACCTTTCTTGTATTTGTCGAGCTAGGAGTTGTATTAGCAAACAGCTTGTGTGTAGAGGCAAAAGAAACGCATACCATCTTCGCCAGTCCTCTTGTTGTAACAATATAACGAGCATGCACTAATCCGTAGAGGTGCCGTGCGGACTTCTCGATAGTCTCCCTCATCTCATCATCGCAGTCCAGGTCGAAGACATCAGTCACCAAATCCAACGCATATTGGTAGTATTGGACCTCAGTCTGAAGCCCCGTAAGGTTGAATCGATCCGTGAGATAATCCTCGTCAATCTCGCAGAAATATTCGTTACCGCGGGAAGAAATAAACTATACACGGAAAATGTTAGCAGAGGCGCCAGCCCGTTCGCATACAGTGTAACAAAAATTGCGAGAGACAAGACAAGTATACAATGGTGCTATGATCGGATAATATAGCTGCGTTTCCGAGGATGCATCAATTCTAGACCTGTATTTGCTCGAGAAGCCTTTGGGTAGGTGTACAGTCCCAATAGCACTCCTGACACGATACTCAGATCAAGTCTGATTCCATCGCGTAGTTTCGAAGATACTAACGCGATTCCCTCCTGGGCGTGCGTGCAGCTTCAGCATCACTCATATTATCGGCGCGGTGCTTGTTCCCTCGAGGTATCAGAATGGATCGATTCGTTAACGCAATGGAGAGAGGCGCCAGAGCACGGGTGATAATGAGCTGTATGCTTGACCAAGTTTAGGTCTCAGACCAGTTGGGATGAGTGCGATGGTCGGTGAGCAGGTAAGGGGAAATCGCGAAGGCATATGTCTGTGCCAGCAATCTCCTCCACTTCGCAGTCGCAATCGCCAAGATCTTCGATACAATGTCGTCTTCGCAAACCACCTACATCGCCGAGTATGCCATAACGCGGAGTTGGCCAAAGCGACCAAAAACATGCGAAAGAAATGAAGAAAAACGTTGATAAATACATACCCAATCTCTCCAGTAACTGGTATAATCGCTGTCGGTCTCGCTATTAAAATCGTCCATGGTATCGGTCGTCTATAGCATGTGCTTTTGAAGCACTCGCCAGGGAGTAGACAACTTCGATGGGTGATATTGATGAAGGGACCTTGATAAGGCTGACGTTGAAGTTGTTGCGATGAATACAGCTTAGTTTGGGAGGAGGGGCAGAAAATCGGCAAGTGCACGGACTCGCCTTCCATCTAACCTACAACCTGATGGAACCAAGATTATTGTAGCTGCTGGTAGTACAAAAAAAGGCTTGTTTCTTTTTACAGTTGGTACCTCGAAAGTTATCAATAAGAATATGTTAGTATTGCTTAAGGTACTGAGTATAAGTAAGTATTCACCCATTAGACCTCCGCCTTCTTCTGTTAGTGTTAGGACTACCGGATACCACGAGGCTGAAGGACCATCGCATTTGCAGCTCATCTCAGGTAAAGATATCGACTGCTGATGGGTCTGTTCAATTTTACGGTATGCACGTTTCACCTAGTGCAGTAGTCATCTTGGTTAATGCTGTAATATTCTGAAGTACTAAATTTACCTCACCCTTCTCATAATAGAAGCCATGGTACTCATCATTTACAGTATTCAAAAGTGTACCAAACCCAAAACGCCATGTTGAAACGCCATGTGAATGTCTCCTCTTCAAAGTCGCCCCTACTCGGCCGTATGATGGGCGTGAGACGAAAAGTAATCCTCAGCTTCAGTGCTCGTCTCGGGCTCCTTTGTATTCTCATGATCGCTATGCCCGTTGACATTATGCGCCATACTTTGTATTGGACGAAGGCCTTTCATTTTTGAACCTTCGAACATGAAACTCGACGCCGCACGTTCGTCCCTTGGACTCTTGAGGCTGACCATCTCCAGTGCCTCTCTCAATGTAGCTCCACTTTCATCGAGTGCAGTCAAGAATCGTGCTAGTTCTTTGCATAGCTCCCAATCCTGCTCATCTTTTGCTCTAGATAATAACCGCACGAGTTGTTCTGAGCTCGAGCTCAGCTCTTCGAAGGTGTGGAGGATGAGTAAATAACCCCCGGCTGTCTTTAGAGAACCTCTTTGTAGAGATTCCTCGAATAACTCTTGCGGAGGAGGTAGATATGTGAACAATGTTCGCCATGATCTCACTTCGGTTTTGCGAGTACATTGAACTACAATGTCCAGATACTGAGGGAAGGATGACAAGAACGATAGTACGCCTGGAAGTAATGCCGTCTCCGGTGAAGGTTGGCTATCTACTTCTTCGTCAAGTACATTATGGAGTAGTACCTCAAGAGAATGTGCAAAATATTCCAGGTTTTGATATTGATGAGCCAGATGCAAGGCTGCCGAAGAGTCAAATCGAGACAGATGAAATCGAAGAACCTGAGGGATGAACAGATGTGTCTAAAAACAATGTTAGCAAAAAGACCGGAAAGATAATGATAAAACATACCCTGATGGTGAATTTGAAGAAAGCAAAATTTACATCGCGACGTTGAGTTAAATCGGATTCTAGTCCAAGAAGAAGCCCCTTTCCCAATAAAACAGACAATGGATAGAAGTCTATAGGTATTGAGGCAGTGGAAGGAAGCTCGCGGCCCAATTCTGATGGTGCAGATCGCAGAACATCCAAGATCTCAGGCCATACTTTAATCTCGTTACCTTCAAAAAACCATAATGAATCTCGAAGGCCATTTCCCTGTTCATGACTTATACTATCGGCCACCAAGTCTTCGGAAGATCCGCCATCTCTAAGGGGGCTGGCGAACGGCTGGTCCCTCATGAGGGCATAGAACTCAATATTCTGTGCTATTACTCGCATATCATATTTTAGTTTTCGTTCATCGTTGAGCGATGGTTGCAACAAGACTAACTTGCCGTCAACCAAGAAAAGTACAGTGGCCACAGCTACATCTTGTGAAGGGTCTCCTTCCAGTATCTGTTCATCAGGTAGGATCCAGCTTAAACCTCTCACTCTGGCTGGTGATCTGACAATTCCGTGAAATGCGATCTGTCCGACCTGCACAAGATTGACACCACCTGGTGTTGTAGCAAAAATGTAGTGGTATAAGAGATTGTCGTACGTATAGACGAGTAGCGAATCCTCGCCTGACGGGGTGATCAAAACAACTGGTGCTGGTAGATATTCAACATGCAGCATAGCGGTACTGTCAAGTGTAGATTCTCGCGAAAAGAGCCTCAACTCAAAGGATTCGCCAGCTTCAACGGCTGCAACTAAGATATGCTGATGCCAACACATACCACCCCGCACCTGAAATTCGTTCTCCATGTTTTCATTAACAAACGTCTTCCAGCGACCACTGTTGATACTATAATGGGCGAGTCCACGGCGGCCTGCCACTGCCACATATCGACCATCAGATGATATAACCGAACAACGTATGGGCCACTGATCAACAAGGTAGCTAGAAGGGATTTGGGCAGTATGCCATGAAGAGGACTCCGCAGAAATTGTCGTGAGGTCAGGCATATCATATCCTCGATAGACCATGATACTTGAGGTTGTCTGAAGTAGTGTGCGAGATATATTCGCTGATGCATAGCACCCAGTAATAGCACTACGAGCCATTTCAAGCGTCCAGATTCGATCATCATCTTGACTGATTAGAAGAATTTCGTTTCCGCCTCCAAGCCATGCCGCATCTTTGACACCACTCAGCCACCCTTCATTGTGCTCTAAACATAGTCTTTGGTCGACCGCAAAACTATTAGCCCCTGGCTTACCAAACACGCTCCACATTGCCCATCCATTTTCATATCCTGCAAAAAGACAGTATCCGTCTGGTGAATATGTAAGACATGTCAGGCGTCCTGAGGTTTGACAAGAGACCGACAATTGATGTGTGTGAGAAGGTGGTATGTTACCAACATAGTCTTTAGCAGTATAGATTTGCAAGGTACCATCGGCGCAGCCGACGGCAAGAAGGGAAAATCTAGCATTGATAGCTGACTTGACGGCGTGCTTATTCTCGCTAGTAGGAGTGTGGAAGCAATAGCCGCGGAATAACTTTTGATGACCATCAGACTCCTTGTAACGCGAATGGCGCTGGACTGCATATGCTCGACCGTCATTAGTTACCCAGGTAGAAAGATTCATGGGCCTGTCGTAAATCATTTCCGTAACACTCGCTTTTTTGGCCATCCAATCCATCCTACTAAAGAGCTCCGTATGCGTCTGTTGCCCGCTACTATCTGGAGTCCACCTAATACATTGTACTGCGCCGGGTTTCCGAGTCGCAACCACCAGTTCTTCATCCAAAGCCAGAGCATTACCGACACCAGCATCTACTTTAATTACCATTCGAAATCGTATACTGACATCTCTTACACCTCCACCTTCTCCTGGGCCCCATAGAATTCTGTCTCCTCCTTGTGTTCTAGACCCGCTGAAATTACTCTGTCTGCGATTTGTGTAGTTCTCGAAGTGAGGCTTGAAGACACGCGAGTCTGGGTCAGTGGCCAAGGTATAGGTTATAAGGAAACCGTTTGTCGTTTGAACAACGAATATCGCAGAATCCGGCCGTACAAGCAAAGAAGCATTCGAACCGTATGTGGCTAGTGACTTATGCGACCGAACAACAACAGCCAGTATCGCTGTGGGCTAAATTACAGTGTGAGCTATGGACTGATATCCATAGGGCGTAAACCGATGAACGCACCTTTGTTTGCCATATTGTAAGGGTTGTAGCTGTGATGACAGCAAATAGATGGCCTGTTCGCGATATCCTCAAGGCCAGTATGGATTCCTTTTCTGGTTGAGCGGAAGAGAAGTATGATGCGCCAGTAAGTGAGGATCGATTCGAGTCTCGCGTCTGGCCGTCATGCTCGACCGGCTTAATACCAGGTGTAAATGGAGTTACAGGTGTTGAGAGCCCAGAAGGTAGTCCTTGATCATCATCCGGCTTCCCCTCTAAATCAAGGCTCGGAACGTTTATCAGCGACCCGCTACCTTCTGTATTTTCAGGCGACTCATCATCGTCCTCATTTCGAACAATGCGATCTCTAGGTGCGGCGCTGCTGCTTGCTGCATAGATTCGAGGAGCTCCAATGGGCCAGTACATGGCTGTCCAATGCCACCGGAAGCTTTATCCGCATCATCGCATGTCCGCGGAATATGTTAGTATCAATCAAGAGCAGGTAAAGCTCTTCGCAGTGGTTGTAATACCTTCGTAATATCACGAGGTTGCTTAAGTTTGTCTTTGTCAACTGCGGATGGTACGTGGATAATATTCGGCTAAACCCTGTGATATTTAAGATACATGGACGGAGCTGGAGCTTCATCGACCCGAGCTTGGAAAAGCATTATTTTTTTTAACGATCATTGACCTTGGGAGACTTCGTTTTGTTCACGAGAACTTTTACTTTCGTTCGAGTCTTCCTGTGAGTCGGAATATCATAGTCGCGTGATTGCGAAGTTATACCTGGGTATTCTTCACGTTGGGACACCCTTGTGACACTGGACTTGTCATGGCTCCGCTTCGACATCGACAGAGTCTATCAAAAGAGAAATTTCCGGTCTACTTTGGCTCTTTGAAGACGCAAAGTTATAACGATCCAAGTACAAGAGGTGCTGGGTCGCATAGGTCGGTCAAATCTCACGTTTTTGTTTCATATTGAAAGACGAAATCACCCTTCAAGACCTTAAACAAATCATTCACCGACTTGAACTTTCTTCTCCGAGTGTGTCCAATGATAAAAATAAAGTCGGCCGTCCAAGGACTTGACTGCCGGCTATAAGCTTCAATTCATCTCGTATAACTGGAATCAACACTAACACTTCCATAGTCTCCGATCAATTGCTTGGAATCCTTTAGGGACTTTGATAGCTACTGGAGCCGCTGATCGCACCCTCCGAGTATGGAACCCTGAAAGGCCCTCAGTTAATTACTCCACACAGCTTATAGGTCACTCTGCTGGAATCGAAAAAGTGGCTTTTAATCCTGTAAAGGACGCCGAGCTTGCTAGTGTGAGCAGCGATGGCGTGGTGAAGTTCTGGGATGTGCGAACGAAGGCAGTCATAAACGAGGTCAAAGGACTTGGCGACGCATTCACACTTGTCTGGGCACCTGACGGTGAGAGCCTGGTGGTGGGTAACAAGGTATGGTCTCCTTAATCAGGGCATAGTTCGAATATTCCCGTTCTCACGATGATTCTCCCGATCTTGCTTCAGTCTTGGTGTATCCTGCAAATCGGCGTCTTACTGGAGGCTGGATGGCACTTATGATCCAATAAACGCGAGTGCTAATATTCATTAGAGTGACAATATATATGTGCTTTCGCCAACACAATCAAGTCCTTTAGCCTCGCATCAGCAACCAGTACAGACAAATCAAATTACCTTCTGCTGGAGTGGCACTAAAATATTTCTCACTACCGGAGAAGGCAGGATCAAGATACTCTCATATCCCGATTTTAAGCCCGTTTTCAATCTAAGCTATGATCCTACCAGTTCTTTCACGCTCAATGGGCATACGTCTTCATGCCTATCAGTTGAGATGCAGCCTACAGCACGTTTCTTGGCCAGTGGTGGCTCAGATTCTATCATTGCACTCTGGGATACAACTGATTGGATATGTCAACGAACCTTGATAGATATGGTAGGGCCCATCAGGAGTATAAGCTTCAGCTTCGACGGCAGCTATATTGTGGGAGGTAGTGATGAAGGCTCAGGATTGGAGATTTCACACACCGAGACAGGCGAGCATGTCTATACTGTCAAAGGCGGTCCATGTCCTGTTGTAGCATGGCACCCAAGCAAATATAGCCTTGCATATGTGGAGCATGGGGGCCTTAAAATCATCGGCGTCGATCTAGAGAGGAAATAGATATGAGGACTAGGAGCTGTTTCGAAATGAAGCTTATAGGCTTTCCAGCCATTGTCAAGCTTCTGGAAGGCATCCATGGTGGGAGACCTGGGCGAAAGCCACGGTTGAGGAACCATACTGCCGCAAGTCAAAGACTAACCAAAATTACGCGCAGATACCCCTGGGAACTAGGGTCGTCAAAGGCATACATATATGAGCCAGCGAACGTTGATCAAAAAGATACAGACGGTGGCCCGGGGCTGAACGGAAGCAGGTTGTCATTCACGTATTGGTAGTAGTTTAGGTGATACAATGAACAACGGAGTCATCTAAATCCATGTAAACGCCTACTGCATGTCATCTCAGCCTTGTGGGCTATTTGAACGTCATCGGCTACAAATACTAGACTTGGTAGAGCCTCAAGATTTTGATATCAAGTAGCGAAAGGGGAAAATGATACGGGGAAAGTAATCATTCGGGCGAATTTTGAGCCGACCGACTCACTAGAATCGCCATACTTGATTAGTTATAAAAGTTTCACAAGGCTGATTTGCATACAACCGGTTCGGTCGGCTCGTGTTCACCATGCTTGCTTTTTTTAGAGCATAGTGAGGGGTTGCGAAGAATCATGTTTCCCCTTTAACTTACGTACAAGTAGCGATTAAAGCTGGTGCCTTGAGTCGACCGTTGTAAAGGTTCGATTAACATAGAAGAGATCATCAGGGCTTGTACTGCCACAAAGATTATGTGCATGAGGATTGGAGAAAATGTCGAAACAGCATTTATTCCGTTGTTTGAGATTCGAAAATACACTTCTAGACCCCAAAGCTTAGCCGTGGGTAGTAGCAGACTATTAGTACGGGACTATGGTATCTGGGGAGGAATTAGGCTTTGCTTTCCTGCACGTGCGTCCCCAGCAAGGCGTTTGATGTTGCGGGCATGAATGCCAATCTCCCTATGAGTAAGGGTCTTTGATAAAGCTCCAACCGAATCCCAATGAACAATCATCTTGGACTTGCTTTGCTTTGGTCTGCAACAGTGCGCATACAGTACGGTTCACAAAAGGGACACAGGGGTACGAGTATCTTTCTTGTCCTTTCAATAATCTCCTGCCAATCTCGAAATTCACACATATGTACGTTTTGGATAGATCATAGGCTCATTGGTCGATCCGGATAATTCATACGGCACGGCCTCTTGAATGCAACCAGACTCGACAAGTTACCACCTGCAGGCTTACTGGAGAAACTTGATGTGCGCGTACTCCCAGCGGCGAGGGACTTTACTGAGTGCTAGGTCGAGAGGAGTTCGTCGCTGAAAATGTCATCCGATTCGAATACACCTCCCGACGACTATTTTAATGATCTTTCGCAACCAACGAGCAATCCAGTATCAAACAACGCTCGGCGGGGCTCGGCGGATATGGCAGGCGCAGCAACAGAAGGACATGAAAGAGATTCGGCCATCCCTAAACCAAAAAGAATTGCGTGTATAATATGCCGAAAGAGGAAACTTAAATGCGATGGCTCGAAACCAAGCTGTTCGACATGTACAAGATTGGGGCATAGTTGCGCTTACGATCCTATACGGAGGAAGTCTGGACCCAAACGCGGCTATGTGAAAGCATTAGAGGAACGCCTAAGTAAGTATCTAGGCACCAGAACAACGATCGCCTGTTACGGAAGCTTCGATGGAGGCTAATGGATTGTGCCTCTAGAACAAGTAGAGACTATGCTCAAAAGTCAAGATCCACCGACCAAGACGGCCACAAACATAAGCAGCGTTAGTGGGACAGCCATACCTCCTGTCCCAGCACCGGTCATAGATGTTACGAGCCCGTCGGGAGATGTTGATAGCAATCGATGGCGATACAGTGATGGAGCTCAACCGCCGTTGAATGACATGAACTTCACGGCAAACATGGGGATGGGGATGGGGATGGGGATGGGAATCGAAGACAACACATTCACATGGGAAATGATTGGGCTGGGTATCGAAGAGCCTTTGCCCATTCAGGAAGTAGTGGATGAATTGTATGTTCCTCATAGGCCTTTGCAGACTCAAGCTGATATCACTTTAGGCATCAGATCTACTTTGATAGTATCCACCCCTCACTACCAATGATACACAAATATCGCTACCTTGCTGCCATGAATCTGTAAGTTCATGATTATTTCTGGGGTAGAATTGGTGAAAATGATGGGTTTGGTATCATCTACTTCTTCAAAGGCTAACATAGACTTGTTAGCGCTCCAAACCAACGTCCTCCGGTTGCTTTACGTTATGCAATGTGGACACTAGCCGCATCTATTTCTGATAAGTATATTGATCTTAAAGAACATTTTTATCGGAGGGCACGGAAATATATAGAGTTAGATACACTAAAGGGATATGGAGAACACATGATCAACGTTGCCCATGCACAAGCGCACACTCTTTTAGCTTCATATGAATTCAAGATGATGTACTTTCCGCGCGCTTGGATGAGCACTGGTTCTGCCATCCGGTTATGTCAGATGTAAGTGATGAATTCCTTTAAGAACTCAGAATCAAGCTGACTGGTTCGAGGATGGGCATGCATCGGCTTGATGGTGCTGGCATGGATGTCAAACAGTGTCTTCCGCCACCACGGGACTGGACCGAACGAGAGGAAAGGCGACGAACATTTTGGATGGCTTTCTGTGAAGACCGGTATGCTAGCATTGGCACTGGATGGCCCATGGTTATAGAAGAAATGGACATCTTATCAGACCTGCCTGCCTCAGAAGAAGCTTTTGAGATGAGCAAACCGGAGCGGACACAATCCTTAAATGATGCAATGAGCCCAACCGGGGCTTCCAAGCTATCATCCTTCGCTGGAGTCGTCCTAATGGCTTGTCTTTTCGGACGGAATCTTATACATCTACATCGTCCCGATGGTGACGATCGAGACAATGACCTGAGTGGCGCATTCTGGAAACGGCACCGACAGATGGACAACATTTTACTCAACACTTCCCTCTCTCTTCCGTTCCATCTGCGACTCCCCCACGGCATTGCTAATGCTAATATTGTTTTTGTAAATATGAACATTCATTCTTCCACCATATGTTTGCACCAAGCAGCGATCTATAAAGCGGAGCAAAATCGACTCCCTAGTTCCGTCAGTGCAGAGAGCAAACAAAGGACCATCACTGCCGCAAATGAGATCGCCAACATTATGCGCATGATCTCACACATGGATCTTTCATCCGTAAGTCAACAAGCTCCCTAACCATGATTACTCACTTACTAACAAGTATCTAGATGAATCCATTTATATGTTTCTGTTTGTATGTCGCAGCGCGTGTCTTTGTTCAATATTTAAAGAGTCGACCCAAGGACTCGGAAGTTGCAGACTCTCTACGATTTCTGTTGTCTGCCATGAATGCATTGAAGAAGAAGAATCCCTTAACCGAATCATTCTTAGTGCAATTAGATGTCGATCTAGAAGCACTTGGTATGCGTAACAATGAAAAATACAAGGGAGTATTCGGCTACGATGAGAACTATGTAAGTTCAATACTTAATACTTTTAGGAGAATATTACTAATAGGAATAGCTTGGACTTAAGACAGCTAGGATTGGAACAAACTCAAGCGCAGCCAGAGGCCCCCATAGAAATCAGTGTGAATTTTTAAGATTCCCTGAAGACGTACCTGTTGGTATAGATGAACCAACAGCCGGTGCAGCTCCAGAGGCATCAGATACGTCGAAAGGGAAAGCACCAATAGGTGGGAGGCCAGACTCTTTTCAACGGACTTTTCGTTCCGAACAAGATAACTGGAATCCTCTTAATGACCAGTCCCGCTCGCAAGTGGAAGGGCCTACACTTATCGTCGGCCAAGGAATGCCTATTGCTAGAGACATAAATAACAATTACGGCACCGACGGAAGTAGCACCGGCGCAGACAGCGGTCTATCACCCAACACTATTCCCTCCAATCAACCCACACCCAACTCCTCCACAGCTTCTGACTCCCGATCATCTAACCCCTCCCATGGCCCAAACAGTACAAACAGTCGCTCCTACGAAACAAGCCCAGTCTCCCACGTTCCGGGAGAGGTCCGTTCGGTGGAATCCTGGTTCACTACACCAGCTGGCTACAATATTCCTACAACGGGAATAACACCCGGTGCATTTAACGTGCCGGATACTCCGGTAAGAAGCTTCGCTTCGCCGAGTGGCTGGAGTATGGGTGGGCAGCAGCAGTCTACGGGGTTGACGCCTGTGGGTGAGGGCGTGTTTAGACATATGATGGAGTTGGGACCGATGGATCCTATGGATATGGAGATATGGGAGGGGCGTACGTAGACCGGGATATAATGAAACTGGAGGGCGTTGGATGGAGTATACATGGAAAGTGGTTGATTGAACAGGTGGGTAGCCTGGATTTGGCATTGGGTGTGGCACATGCTTTAATTGTATTTGGATATGCCTGATGAGAACTGGATGCATATGGATGGGGAAAGTCTATACAGATTTCGACACGGGAGTATTTGTTGACGATGAAATAATTTTCCAGATATTACCTACAAGGAATCAATCTACCGTCTCATCTCTAATATTGGATTTGGTCTTTGGGGGTCTATTTATTATAGTTGTAAGATAGTTTGACCAGTTATGGTGGTTTTGCTAACCAGACGGCTCTTCTACGCATCGCTGGGTGTTGTATAAATGAAGTATCTCTCCCTCTCCTAACTGTGATACTTAAATATTTAGCAACTCTCAATAAACTTTACGATACATTACCTCATTTAAGCGGTAATCATCACTCCATCAAGATCACCCCATACGCCATCTTGAAAGTGTTCACGGTATTCCCAATATCTAAGTTACCATATCGTATCATATCATATCCGTCTACACATACAAAAACAACATCAAAAAATCAGAAGAGCCAGTCAGCCAGTAGGCCGAGCTTTGATCTACACCACCATATTCATATTCCCCCCCTTCTCCAAGCCGTCCTTCGTCGTTCTCTCCCTCCCCTCTTTCCTCGGGTGCATCTACTCCGGGGATACCACCCTCACACACACTCTCTCTCTCACTACTTGTATCCAAGTCAATCCGAAGCGAGACTGTTTTTTTGATTGCCTTTCGGTCCGAAAAGTGAGGGGCGTGCTGTTGTGTTACCTGGCATGCTACTGTGCCCGGAAAAATATATGGCTGGCTGTACAGGATGTGTGGTGGTACAATGGCCTCGTTGATTCGCTTGACGGATGGCGCGTTCCGAGGTTTTGTAAGTGGGGGACATGTGTGCATCTATGTGTGTGTGTTTGGGGTACTATTATAAGGAGCGAGCTTGGAGGTTGTTGTGTAACGCCTACTGGTGGTGCTGGTGGTGTTGCTTGGGGGCGGCTTACGTGGGAGGGGAAGGGGAATGAGAAGAGGGAATGGATAGGGGGAGTATGATATGATATGGTATGGGTGTGATGTGATGTGATGTGATGTGTACTGTGCTAGCCTCGCGGGGACCGAGTAGGAGATATGATATTTGGTCTAATTATATTGACGAGTTGAAGCTGCAGGCTAGAGAAGTTGTGAGGGTGTGAGTAGCAGTAGGAGCGAAATATGGGGAGGAAAAGACGCATGTATAGAGAAAAGGTAGGGGATGGGTGTGGGGAGGTATGCGGACGTAAGAATCTTGGCTAGAAGCTGAAAAACAAGTATTTGAAGAGGCGTGATAACACTAAATAGGGATGCGGAGCAAGGGTGAAGAGTAGTGATGTCAGTTAGGGGGAGGGAAAGAAACATGTGGTAGTGTGCCTATCGAAGGTAACATAGGGCTGGGTATCCCTAAGACGAGATGACCATGCGAGTGTCATAAGGCTGCATATGCGACAAGGGAGAAGTTCTATGGAGTGAGTGAGAAGTTCCCCGGCGAGAGAGAGAAGTGCGCCCGTGATGTTCGTATATGCATGTTTCCATGCAAAAGATGAGGGAAGTTGGTTGGGGTGAACGCCGGATTCTGGAGATTGGGAGATGTGCTAGGAGAATAGACAAGGTTAGCTGGACTGGGCTGGGAATGATAGAGAATGCAGAAGATGTTGAGGCTCTAAAGTCAGCTACCAGTAGAGGAAGAGCGTAGAACGTTGGAGTGATTGAAGATAAAGAAGGTGGGACTGGAATGAAAAGCGGATTCCCCGTATAGTATGCTAGAAACACAATGAGAGGCCAAGGGTGAGCAGCCTCAAACACATTGGAAAGGGCAACCTCATTATTAGATAAGTTTATCCATGCCTTTTCATACTGTACATCGCATATAATAACTTATGCATACATTACAGAAGATCTCCGTTCTTGCATATACATAGAGTGACGGAGAATAAGTCAACACAAGATAGTCCACTACTTGGCTCTCCTCTTTCCTTGGTTTCGTACCCGCGGCTTGACGACATATTTGTTTGGGTTGCGAACTTTTCTTGTTTTGTATCCTCCTTTGGCCTTTGCGGTGAATCAATATACCATAAACATGCGCGCTGAAGGGATCATATTATACGTACCGGCATACCCCAGGGACTGACTGGGTCAACATTACCCTTCGATTTACCTCTGCCTCCTCCGTGAGGATGATCGGCTGAAATAAAACCACGTTAGTTTATTTCGGGATCAAAAAGACACAGAGTAACATACCAGCGTTCATAGCCAAACCTCTGACTGTTGGTCGGATGTTCAGCCAGCGCTTACGACCAGCTTTTCCAAGTTGTCGATGCTGATAATTGGGATTGCTAGCAACTCCGACAGTAGCACATGCCTCTCTACTAACTTTTCGAACCTCACCACTTTGTAATCGAACTGTAACGTATTGCGGTTTTCCAACAGTTGACTCATCGTCCTTTGAGACCACTACTGCATAGGTTCCTGCACTTCTGCAGAATACAGCGCCTCGTCCCCTTGATGACCCAACATTGTAAACCATAGTTCCAATAGGAATCATATGTAATGGCAAGCAGTTGCCTCTCCATGCAGTCTTTGAAGCCAACACACCAGGATCCACATACCCTCCCATGCTTGCTAGCAAGTCTTTAGGAATACCTGCTCGATAACTTTGGACCACGTCCCCGGCCCTCATGCCTTCTGCGGCAATAATGTAACTTTTGCGTCCTGTAGCTTCTTCATTTAACAATGCGATGTGCGCACTTCTTCCAGGGTCATGTTCGATTCTTTCCACTGTGTGTTTTCCAGGCGTCATTCGGTGGAAATCAACTGTGCGAATTCTCCTCTTGTGTCCACCACCTCTATGTCTAACTGTGACTCTACCGCTATTATTTCGCCCTCCCTTCCCGTGTCCAGTCTTCGAGAAGGTCAGTGGTAAAAACGAACGGCCTTTCCATAAATGATCATTGATGGGCCTTTTAAGATGTCGGACACCGGGTGTTCGCGGTTTATATGTTCTCATAGCAAAGGCTGCACTACCGGAATCTTCTCGGGCAACAGGAGGGGCAAAGCCTGCTGCCTGTGCTTGTGCTGAAGGAGTCTCCGTCTTCACCGGCTCGATCACCGTTGCGTATGTTCGTGGAAAATGTCGAGTGACGGGTAAAGAATTGCATGCTGCCCTAGGACACTGCCGCGCCAGGATCCTGGGTTGAAACATTGTGAAATTATCGAACGAACGAATCAACCGTAAGTCGATTGATACACTCGCTACAGCGAGTAACCACAAAGAGGGAAGGTGGGGGTTCGTGAGGGCCGACGTCGTTGCAGTGTGAAGCTATCTCAAAGTTCTTGAGAGAGACTAGGACCCAATTAGGCTTAGCTTTAGTGCTCTTCGAAAGGACAGGGCTAGATTTTGTGTGCTTTATGATCATCAATATGAATTGTGTCTAGTTGTGAATTGTCTCACACAGATGGGACTTTTCCAGTAAGGAAATGGCGACGGAACCGGTAGCAGGCATCCGACCTCGCATTGTCTATCAAAATGGGTCCCTCTGTCTTGCTTTGGAACCGCCTTCCTCGAGATTTCCCTTTTCGAACAGCCACAACAGCTACATCTGCCACACCTGCCACACCTGCCACACCTGCCACACCTGCCACACCTGCCACACCTGCCACATCTGCCACATCAGCGTCACTTGTCGAAACTCCCACCAGCCACACCCACCACCCGATACGCTTCCAGCCACGAACGCGGTATCTACCCAGCTACAGCTGCCTTGGCTCGGACGGGTAGTGCGACCACTCAGAAGCAGGAAGGATCCCGTTGTCTGGCGGTTACCTAGGACATGACCCGGAATAAACAAACCTTTGGCGTCTAAACAACTCTAAACAACGTGCTCACCTCGAAAAGAGGTGGAAAGAGGTGGAAAGAAGCGAAAAAGAAGGCAGAAGTTGAGTCAATTGTGGATCTCACACTTCCGTAGATAAACTTCCCCTCGTCCCTATGGCTGGGTGAAATGCAAAACATTACAGCACATTACTGAGTTATCCCTCCGCTCTCTCCAATTTTTCCGTTTTCCGTTTTCCAGAGACAACACAACGGAGAAGAACGTTTTTTGGGCCAATTCGTTTTGCAAGAGAACGCTGCACCTCCATACGTCGCATCTATCATACCAATTCTTTTGGGCGGGTTGTATCTTCTCCCTTGCATTGCTAGGTGTAAACAAATACTTCGTATACAAACGGCACGATCCATCGGCACCGGTACAAAGAGTCAGGGCTCGCTCGCGTTTGCTACTGTAGACAGGGATTTGGCCCGGGAGACACGCTAACTCGTCCACAACAAGCGAGAGTGCCTGGCAACCTGGAAGCTCTGACAACCTCTTTACAAGTCGAGCAGAACTTCAACTTTCCCTCACAAAACTCAACTTTCTCTCATTTTCATCCTGTTCACCCCTCGCCCTCGACCCCATATCATAACACGACCTCACCCATATTGAAGCGTCGTCGTTCAATTCTTGAACCGCTTCATCCGCCCTTCTACTATCCGGTCAATAGAGAGCCATTCGAATCCCGTGTGAACCCCATCGTGAGTGTTCCGGGCATCCACACGTACACGCCAAAAAAAGACATTTCTGCATCTCTGTCAACACGATATACCCACCAACGCACCTTGACATATCACCAATTACACGTCGGGATATTATAAAAGTCTTACTGTGCTATCATGTATGTATATTCCTAACCCTCCTCATCCCTTCGTGATTGAGGTGTCGCGTCTTCATGTCGTCGTCATTTTCCCTTCATCACGCGCTTCCAACACCTACACCGCGTCATGCTGACGCCGACTTAGCCATCCACGTCCTATTACTTCTCACAACACTGCAAATATTAATACCTAATACTACGACGATAAATATGCCAGTTGTAAGTGGCCTTCGATTTTTTGTGATTTTTTATTTTTATTTTTTGGGTGCAATCGTGCCAAGACCTGAGTCCCCTCATTGGCCATGCACAAGCTAATTATCCAATTGCACAGAGTCGAGCAGCGAGCCGCAGGGCTCCTACCAACGAGAATGATGAGAATGCACCTGCTGTTACCACGCGTCTGACCAGATCTAAATCCGCAGCATTTGTTACAGAAGATGTTGCCGGTGCTGTTAAGAAACCGCTTGCTTCGAAGAAAGCCGCCGTCAATACTCAACCACTCCGAAAGCGTGCTGCATTGGGAGATGTAAGTAACGTCACGAAGGGCGAAGCTGTTGAAGCAAAGAAGGCTACTGCGACAAAGGGCGGCCTTGTGTCGAAGGCCTCACAACCAACCGGTGTACAAAAGAACACATCACGATCAGTTCTCGGAGCTAAGGACACAAACAAGAAATCAATTGGCAAGGCGGCTGGATCCGGTGTCATGAGTGGGAAAAGAAAGACTGCAGCTGCGACAGTATCACAAGCAACTATTGTCAAGGAAGAAATTCCCGCCGAGGATGAGCAACCGTCCAGAAAGAAGATTCACATCGAGACCGAGAAAAGCGAGGTGGTGGTGGAAGAGACCAAAGAGAACGCCAGCACAACTAAGACGGTGGAAGCAATTGTTGACCCAGAGCCAAAGGAGTCTGTTCGAGTAGAGTTTGCGGAGGGCGTTCGTGATTTGGACGCTGAAGACCTTGACGACCCGTTGATGGTTGCTGAATATGTTGTGGAGATTTTCGAGTACCTGAAGAAGTTGGAGATCGCTACAAAGCCCAACGAACAATACATGGATCACCAAGAAGATCTAGAATGGAAGATGCGTGGCATCCTTGTCGATTGGCTCATCGAAGTCCATACCCGCTTCCACCTCTTACCGGAAACTTTGTTCCTCGCCGTTAACATCATTGACCGGTTCCTCTCTACCAAGGTCGTTCAGCTTGATCGCCTCCAACTTGTTGGTGTTACTGCCATGTTCATCGCCTCCAAGTACGAAGAAGTTCTCTCCCCCCACGTCGCCAACTTCCGTCACGTCGCCGACGATGGTTTCACCGAGGCTGAGATCCTTAGTGCTGAGCGATACGTCCTCAGCGCTCTCAACTACGACTTGAGCTATCCTAACCCAATGAACTTCTTGAGACGTATCTCAAAAGCAGACGACTATGACATCCAAACACGTACATTGGGTAAATACCTAATGGAGATTAGTCTTCTTGACCACCGCTTCATGAAGTACCTTCCCAGTCGCATCGCCGCCGCGTCAATGTACCTTGCCCGTACTATCCTAGAGAAGGGTGAATGGGACCCCATGCTGACCCACTATTCTGGCTACAACGAAGAAGAAATTGAGCCTGTCTTCCATTTGATGGTTGACTACTTAGCGCGCCCTGTTTCTCATGAAGCTTTCTTCAAGAAGTACGCCAGCAAGAAGTTTTTGAAGGGTAAGCAAGCATCGTCACGTCCAGTATTGATACACAACTAACATATAAGCAGCTTCAATCTTAACCAGACAATGGGCCAAGAAACACGCATCGCTATATGGTATCGACATCACTCAACCTCTCGAAGCTACTTCATAGGAGTATGATCCTATCCATATCTCTACCTTCATTGTGCTTTCCTCTGGATACACCCTTTGCATTAATTGGTTGGGATACGCGTAGTTCTTATGACGGATGATCTTATGGATTCGACGACCAAGCATACATACCATCGTCGTTGCAAAAATGGTTCGCTTTGGTTAGGGTCGAGGCTTTTCCGCGGCGTTTTTTTATCTTTGTAGTTGGGGCTTTGGTGCATTGCTGTTGATTATAAAGTCGGCGTCTGCGTCTGTATGCCATGGAATATACAGTAAAGGCGTTTGGGGTCTGTGTCCTTTCCGCATTAGCTTATCACATTGCAGCAAAGTTTCTGTCCACAGGCACATAGCAGAAAAGTCTTCGCAGTTTGCTCCCTTGCTGTCATGAATAGAGCTAAGGATGGGGTTATCTTTTATTTTATTTTTTTGCGCGACAAGCAGATGGTAACAGTTTTGTTGTACATATATTTTAGTCTCGCAATGACCATCATGACCATATAGCAAGGGACTTAAATGTGTGACAACAGGGTGACACTCTCGTTCTCGCCATGCTCGCTCGTGTACAACGAATGTGATGTGGGCTCAAGCAAAAACTAAAATATCGACCCGAAGCTAAACGCGCCCACCTCGTCCAAGTGTGTGGTCTCGAAGGGTTCATACAAGTATGAAGTAATTCGACCGGGCCTAGGTAGACCTTCCAAGCGGCCAATTGGTTCAGAAGTCAAATAATGACTTCATCATCCCTTAGTACTCACGTGAAAATGCAATAGTGCGGCGATGGAATCCGCGATCCGAGTTCCACTTTGGCGATCGTGGTGAATGCGATTGGGGAAGGTACCTGAGAGGATGGGTGTGGGTGTGGGATGTGGGATGTAGGATGTGGGATGTGGGCATCTAGACATCTGGCAGAAAGCAGAAAGCAGATCATACGTCCACACTTTCCCATCATCTTCATCACCGTACATATTTTCCCCATGTGCATTAGCATGGTCAGCATTAACCGAAGCGGTCCTCGTCTGCTCCCTCCGTAAGGTTACATGTGCTTTTCTGTACTTTTCCCTCTCAATAAACGGAATCTTCACTATCATGCAGACCGGCCATGCAGCCATGCAGTACGTAGGTGGTACTTGCTAGAGACTAGAGTCCAGACAGAATGGCCACGCGGGGCACTTTTCAAACGCAAGTGCGATCCCCGCTGGGCAAGCGTTACAATGTCTCTGGTGACTGACTCCTCGGAACGCTTTTTCCCTAGTATTTTGCTAAGTCGTTTGTTGGCGCGCTATCTATGTATGCCATCGTAGAATCGAGAAAGCCCTTCTCTCCCGTCTGAGGTTGGGGTACCGTTGTTTGGCTGGCTAGCTTCCTTTGCCTGTTCCTTGTTGCACACTTTCTCTTATCTCTTAACTAGCTCACCTTACTGCTTTGAATACTTAATCACCCGGTATTTCCCTATTCCAAGATGAAGCATGCGAAAGGCTCGTTCTTTAAAATCATCACCTCGCAATAACGGTAGTAGTATTTTTTGGAAAGAGAATACCGTAGAGGGAGAGAGTGTTATTCCGCTTTTGAATATGGGTGGTTCTTCGGCGTTTGGTGAGGAGGGGACTATTGTGAAGATTGTGGATAGCATCAGAGCTGAGGATTGTACGACATCCTAATCACTGTTTATATGCTTTTTCACTCATCATACTAACCTGTTTGGCAGTGGAGAATGGACAAGCACGCACGAACGAAAATGATCTTTACCAAATCACGTCCAATTCAACGACTACTGAGGAGCTTCCAGACAGCTTTGATGACCTCACGATCATGGAAAAGAAGTCACTGTTGGTTACAAGAGAGCTAAACAGAATGGGAATGGGCCGTTATCAGTGGTCGATATGGGTGATGTGCGGATTCGGATACTTCCTAGACCTACTTTGGGCAAATGCTTTTGGATTGATTGCGCCGGCTATGCAGAAAGAGTTTGGCTTTTCAGGTGACTACCCTTGATGGCAAGTTGGTGTGACGGTACCATGAGGCTGACCTGTCGTACAGATCAGAAACTGGGACTTCTGTTCACGGCTGTCAATACCGGATTAACGGTTGGTGCTTTCATCTGGGGTGTGCTGGTGGATGTCATTGGTAAGTTCCACATTTTCCACAAGCAAACTTTCATTGTCTAACAAGTGACTGGCAGGTCGAAAATGGGCTTTCAATGGTACCGTCTTGGTGTGCTCAACCTTTGGTATCTTAATCGGAGCCCCAGATTCATATACAGCTATACTGGTCTTGGTCGCTTTCACGGGCTTTGGAATCGGAGGAAACATTCCGATCGATACAACGATTGCTCTTGAATTTCTTCCCGAGGTTAGCTCAACTAAATTCTTCGTTGAGTGAGCATGTCATTAACGTCTTGTGCAAACAGGACAAGCGATATCTCTTAGCCCTCCTCTCGATCTTCCAACCTATCGGCGTGGTCGCCTGCAGTGGAGTAGCTTATGGATTCATACCCCCTTACTCGTGCGCCGAGGATCTGCAATCTTGTGCAACGTCTGGCTTAGCACCTGGAGCTTTATGCTGCAGCAGAGAGAACAACCAAGGATGGAGATATCTTTTATTCACCCTCGGCGGAATATCATTCTTCATATTCATTCTTCGATTCGTCGTCTTCAGGCTACAAGAGTCTCCCAAATATCTGCTAAGCAAAGGCAAAGATAAGGAGGCCGTGAAAGTGCTGCAGATCATTGCAAAGACGAACAATACTACTTGCCATCTTACGAATGAGGACTTTGCAGAGCTGGACTTGGATGAAGAGCTGCGAGCACCCGCTACGAACGACTTTGGTGAAACCCGCCCGCTCGGAGGAAAATCGCACAACTACGCATTAATGAAAGGCAAGATTGTCCGCGAGCTGAAACGGACTGGAACTCTGTTCGCAACGAAGAAGTTGGCACGCGTTACTATTTTAGTATGGGTGATATATGCATTTGATTATTTTGGCTTCTCCATTGCAGGTACTGTACTCACCTTTGATATATGAGACAAACTGTTAACACGCCTCTGTAGGTTCATATCTACCTACCATTCTGGCTCGAAAGGGTGCAGCACATCATGCTACCACGGCTGAGACTTATCGCAACTTTGTCATAATATATCTCCCTGGCATATTAGGTGTGGGTCTTGGCGGGCTCATGACCAAAGTATCGCGGGTAGGCAGAAGATGGTCTATGGTAATCTCATCTGCGTTGATGGCCACATCGCTTTTCCTCTATGCCGCAATAGATACCCAAGCAGCGAATATAGGCATTACTGCCATGGAATACTTCTTCCAATCTATGTTCAATTCGGTGCTGTACGGCTGGACGCCAGAAGCTTTCCCTGCTCCAGTGAGAGGAACAGCGAGTGGGGTTGCTAGTTGTTGGGGAAGGCTATTTTCTATATTCAGTCCAATGATCGCAGCAAGGATTCTGGAGAAGAGTTTGAATGGCGTTTTGTTCCTGGCTGGCGCAGGAACTTTCGTGGCTACATTGGCCATACTGGGATTGCCTGATAGCGTTATGAGAGGTGATGAATTATAGGATAGATTCAAGGAATGTTTTGCATAGGATTAGAGGATATAATACCCTGGTACATGGATTGGATTGGGTCCTGGTATTAACATGTTCATGAAATTATGCATCGACTAGAAATCAGATTCAGATATGACTTATCCAATAACATGGCGAAGCTTGATGAAGAAAGCTTCACCCGTGTCTAATGAAACTTATAGTTAATTTGGTGGAGCATCAGAGATCATCTTTCCGTCGGTATTGTGCAACTTGCGTTGAGTTGATAGTTGATCAGGAGAGGAAGTCACGCCTTAGCGAGCAAGGTCACTAGCGCCTTCTGTCGATAAGAGCTACCCTGAGCTTGAATCAACAGAGGCAACCAACAATCACTACGAGAACATTATTTCAGCGCACGCTCGCTCCGCAACGCATCTGACACCCAAAGGAGCTGAGTATTAGCCTTACAGATTGTTATATTGCTGCGCACGACTGTTTACGGCTCCTAAAATTCACCATGTCTCTCGACCCGCCCACCTATCTTTACTCGTTGATGAACAACATACGTCAACGTCCGATACCCTGGGATGGCGCCGTTCGAGCGGGCACAATCAAGGAAGATCAATTAAATAAGATCAGAGCAGTTGATAAAGTCAGAAAGGAACAGAGAAAAGAGGTTGTGGAAAAGGATCCGGCTGCGTATCGCACGCTGTTCGTGGGTACAGATACAGAACCAAGTGTGTTGGAAGCGGCGACGAAAGCAAAGCGTCCGGATGTTGTTCAGTATCTCTTAGTCTTGTTGGGCGATTTACTTGATGGTATAATATCTGCTGCACTTTACCTCGTTGTCTAAATGCTAATTTGGGTATGGCAGGAATCCCAACACTGTCGAAGACGCTCGCGGAGCACGACGATCCGTACAAACCTTTCCTCCCCTTACTGACCCAGTCCAACGACCCCGAAAGTCCTATACCGCTCCTCACATCTACTGTTCTTACGGGTATCATCTCGGGCTCCAATGATACCTCAGCAAAAGCGGCCGAAGCTATGCCTAAGCTATTGACCTACTTGTCGACGTTGGCAAAGAGCACGGATGGTGGTCTACAAGATATCGCATGCTTGCAATACTCATCGTTATTGCAAGGAAAAAAGTCGCGAGAGATATTCTGGGCGCAGAAAAGTGAGACAGTGGCGCCTTTGATCGATATCTTAAAATCGGCTGCTGGTGTTGCGAATGGCGATTCGGCCTCAACTCTGTGGAGTGGTGCTACGAGTATACGAAGCGGGCCGGAAGGAACCTTGGGCGGTGGTGTAGGTTTACAGTTGCTTTACCATGTTCTTTTGGTGTTGTGGCAGTTGAGCTTCGAGGGTGCTGCGATTGGAGAAGGTCTTGAGGAGTAAGTACTTTGGCGGATGAAGATATCATGATAGACAGCTAACTAATCTTTGCAGCGAATACGACATCATTCCCCTTTACACCCAGCTTCTGAGATTATCACCCAAAGAAAAAACAACTCGCCTCCTGGTGTCCTCGCTGTACAACCTCCTTTCCTCGAACCAAACGATTTTGTTACCCGTTGCAGTCTTTGCCCGTCTTCCGGCTCTTTTACAAAACCTTACCGGACGTCATCTAACGGATGAGGATCTTCTGACGGATGTCAAACAGCTAACAGAGATGCTTGAGGAACATACAAAGACTCAAACTACTTTCGACGAATATGCCGCCGAGGTCAACTCGGGACATCTTCGTTGGTCACCACCGCATCGGAATCAAATATTCTGGACCGAGAATGCTCGTAAAATCCTTGAGTACGAGCAAGGAGAACTACCAAAGAAGCTTGCAGAGATCATGGGCAAATCATGGGATAACGACAAACAGGTTCTTGCTATTGCCTGCAATGATATTGGATGGCTTGTAAGAGAAGTTCCTGAGAAGAGGTATCAGCTAGAGAAGTTGGGGCTAAAGGCGAGAGTTATGGAATTAATGACGGAACCAGATGAGACAGTCAGGTGGGAAAGTTTGAATGCCTTGTCTGGATGGTTGAGATATAGTTTTGAGACGAAGTAAATCGCTGCATAGATATCATAAGTGGGTGGATTGTGCGGAGCTGTATTATTGAAAGGATGGCGAACTTGCATTTTCGATTGTTTGCAATACATAAAACAAATTCTCTATGAGTAGTGATTATGGATGCATAGATGTTCAAATAGAGTAGAGTAGAGATAGCGAATCAGGGCGTTGAAATCCACTTCTCACAGCTATCGTTGAGCTACAGTACGGTGCTCCTATTAAATTTACAGGCCTGTACCCCGCAAAAGCCCCCACCTTAGCAAGCCGACTTCGGGTACAACCTCCTCAACTGAGATTGGAACTTTTGATTTCGAGATTTCTACTCAATTAACAACTTTTACACTTCGAACAACAATCAATTGATTCAAGATGAGACGATTCAAAGTTGTATCAAGCATCTGCGATGCTGCTTTACACAACCGCAACATCCCAAGCAGCTCGCGTCACCTTTCTACAGCTGCCCAAAGAACCACTAGAAGAACATTTGCACCGACAGCTACCTCAACTGCACGTCTATCTCGCACATGTCCTCCTCCAAATGAGCACTACATTTCCGCACGCAGAAACGCATCATCTACTTCGGCTCCCACCGATCTCCGCAAAACCCCTCTATACTCCCTGCATCTCTCTCATGGCGCAAAAATGGTTCCGTTCGGTGGCTTCCACATGCCTGTCTCATATTCCGGGCTCTCAGTCAGCGCATCCCATCACTTTACCCGCGAGCACGCATCGCTTTTCGATGTTTCGCATATGGTGCAGCATTATTTCTCAGGGGCAGGGGCGGAGAAGTTTTTGGAGAGAATCACGCCAATGGATGTGGGTGCGTTGAATGGTGGAGAGGGTGGTTTGAGTGTGTTGTTGAATGGGGACGGAGGAATTGTGGATGATACTATTATTGCGAGGCTTGGAGAGGGCGCGGGGGAAGGGATTGGGAAGGGGAAGGGAGATAAGGGGTTTTATGTGGTGACGAATGCGGGGTGTAGGGAGAAGGATCTGGAGTATTTGGGGAAGGAGTTGGAAGGGTTTAGGAATGGAGGGGGTGAGGAGGTGGTTTGGGAAGTGTTGGATGGGAGGGGATTGATTGCTTTACAGGGACCGGAGAGCGAGGTTATTTTAAAGGGTTTAATGCAGAAAGAGGAGGGTGAGGGGTTGAGGAAGATGTATTTTGGAAGTTCACGTAGCTTCACGCTCAAGCTCGAAAACGGCCAATTGAGCAGACCGGTGCTAGTTAGTAGAGGAGGATATACAGGCGAAGATGGTTTCGAGATCAGCGTATCCGAAGAGGAAGCAGCTGCTGTTACAGAAGCATTGCTTAAGAGTGCGGGTCCCGAAAAGCTACAATTGGCTGGCCTGGGCGCGAGAGATAGTTTGAGGCTCGAAGCAGGAATGTGTCTATATGGACATGATCTCGATGAAACCATCACGCCCGTCGAAGCTGGTCTAAGCTGGGTGATCGCCAAATCGCGCCGCACGCCGGAATCCGCCAGCTTCCACGGCGCGGAGAAGATCCTCGCGCAGCTGAAACCGAAGAGTAAAGGTGGAGCAGGTGTGGAGAGGAGAAGAGTCGGCTTGATAGTCGAAGGCGCGCCAGCGAGAGAGGGAGCGAAGATTGTGGATGCGGAGGGGAAGGAAATTGGGAATGTGACGAGTGGGTGTCCGAGCCCGACGCTGGGAAAGAATATTGCGATGGGGTATGTGAAGGATGGGATGCACAAGGCGGGAACGGAGGTGGGCGTGGTGGTTAGGGGCAAGCAGAGGATGGCGAGGGTGGAGAAGATGCCGTTTGTGGGGGCGAAGTACTATAAAGCGGGTGAGACGGGTACAGCGCCCGCTTAGGTGTGAGGAAAGGAGGGAGATGGGCTGAGAATGGGGAATGGGATGGGGATGGGATAAGAATTCAACATTTGGGTACTTGCTTGCATGCAATAGGGTATTGGGCGTTTTGCATTGTGGTTTGATGATGCTCATTCAACGGGCATTGTGTGGTGTAGTTCATCATAAAAGAGGGATCTATTTTTTATACCATTTTTTCCTAAAAAGATAAATTACAAACACAGAGCATATTCACTTATATAACGACCGTATTCTCCCTCTTTTTCACCTCCCTTTCCATTAGCAACTTTCACTAAAAAAATGACAGAGAATTTGTTCCGCTCCTTCACCTTCTACTCTTCTTCATTTCGGTTCCCTCGCCAGCCCTTTTCATCTCATTGTCCTACAACCCCAACAAGCCAACAGACAACTTCAATCCTCCCATGATCTCGTCCTTCTTCGCCATCATCTCATCTACATCCCAGTTCGCCCAAACAAACTTGCCGCGTAGGAAACGAGCTTCTGGGGATGATGCCCAGACGATGAAGTTTGCCGACATTTGAGCTGTAAGATGAGATGGTTAGTTGGATTTTTTTTTTAAAAAAAAAAAAAGTTCATTGGAAGAAAGCGTAGGAAAGAAGAACTCACGATCATCCATCTGCATAGCCGGCATCTCACCCACCCCCATCTTGCCCAAATCCTCGCCAATCTTCCTCGCCATATCCGTAGGCAACATCCCCGGATGCACATTCAGCACCATAACCTCGTTCTCCTTGTACTCGCTTGCGACCGCCTCGGCCAGTTTCGCAGTAGCTGCTTTCGTGGCCGTGTAGGCGGCCATACCGGGGATCATGGGCGGGTTGTGGATCGCGGCGGTGCTGATGTTGATGAGGGTTTTATGGTCCGCGGGGTTGGTTTCCTTGGAGAGGAAAGCTTGCATTAGGAAGAGGGGGCCGAGGACGTTGGTTTGAAGGGCGGAGGTTAGGTCGGCGGGGGAAATGGTGGAGAGGGGGGAGAGGGGGGGGAGGGAGGCCGCGTTGGAGATCAGGGTGTGGATGGGGCCGAGTTGGGAGACGACGGTGCAGATGGCGGAGGTGATTTGAGATTGGGAGGAGATGTCGACGTTGAGGGGGAGAATGGCGCAGTTGGGGAAGAGGGACTCGATTTTGGATTTGGTACTGAGGAGCGAGGAGGGCGTGCGTCCGAAGAGGACGATTTTAGTGGCGCCGGATTCGGCGAAGGCGTGGGCGATGGAGGAGCCGAGACCGCTGCCGCCACCGGTGATGAGGATGGTTTTTCCAGAGTTGGAGAGGGAGGGTTTGAAGGGGGAGATGGAGGAGTAGGGGGTGGAGTGGTAGGTTGTGGTGAAAGACATTTTGGTGGTTGGTTGGTTGACTGAGTAGTTACTTATGAAGTAGATGTAGATGATTGATATTCTGACGATGATGCTGCTGCTGCTGCGAATGACTTTGGATGAATGAGGATGCATTGTTATTATATATTTCTTCAAACCAACATCGTCACTGTCCGATATCCATCACTGCACTCGCAGTAATTCCACGACCTGACAAATCTCAACTTCAACAAAGATCCGCTCCATCATAAAATCACCATCGTGCTTTACAATCACAGCTTCCTTTGTTCCATGAAAGGTAATACCATCCTTCATTGACCCCTTTGCAAGACGATAATGCTCGAGCTTGAATATTGAAGCATTTGTAAGACCCGTGATAGTTGCGGAACTGGTTCCGCGCTTTGAATAATCACTCTGTTGCATCCAACAGTGGGTGTCATTAAGGTTAGTGGTCTGTGCCTCACCATACTGTAACTTATTGATCAAAGCATCAACGATATATACTTAATTCTAGTAAATCCAAATCACCACATATTACTTTGAATAAAACCTCCAATTGATCACACGAGTTCGGTGTATCTTCAGAACACATCAGAAACACAGTATTGTATCTTTCATGTTGGGTTTTCTGTCCTATTCCGTCGATATCAATACTCGATTTTTGAGGGGGACACAGACTATTGCGCGGAGTAGTAACGCCCACTGTTGCTTCAACCACAACATTCAAATATAAACACGTATTCAATAATTCTACACGTTACTGCGGTTGATTTGGATGACTTGCGATTTTTTATCCCCACCAAAACAAGCAGTCTTCCTCCTTTGCTTGATTCGAGCAGTTGAGCTGTGGTAAAACAGGACCTGACACATACGGCATCAATCCAATACTTGCATTTTGCCGAAGAGTTCCCGAGGACCACTTGCAACAGAAAGGGAAAGTAAGTAATGGGAAAGCACGTGTGTGGTTATAGGATACACCATCTGAGATCTCTTCAGATTGGGAGGGATCTTGGCAATAAGCCACAAGTTTGACATGACTGAGTGATTCATGGCTATTAGAGTGAATCTGGCACAAAAATTAGATACTTTGTATCTAATATTGATAGCGACGATTCAACTAGTGTAGGTTATCATCCAGTCCCACTGGCAAACAACAGGTTCATATCGAGCTCTGCATAGACATATATATGTACATATACATATATTGGGTATTCGGTCATGGTGGGAACATGAAAGATACCCTTGAGCAACAAACTGTTACACAAAATGACCTCGGCAAATGCTGTTCCTACCACAGAGATTCACCTGATTGAGCCTTGCTCAGCTTCAGCTGGGCTGAAACTTTCAGAGCCTAACAATTATAGCTGAGTTGAGAGATTTGGAGTTGAAACTTCGAGATGAACTTCAACCCCACAGCAATCGAATCCTTGTGTTGTACCATCTAGTGCTCGTCTCTTCCGCGATCATCGTTTCCTTACCGCTTGAGGCCTTGTTGGACAGAAACTCGAACATGCGGCTCTTGCACCACAAGAACGATGGAAGCATCGGCCTGACCGACGATATCATACAAGACATTCCCACATACGCGATACTTTCTCATACATGGGGTGGAGATCATGAAGAGGTCACGTTCAAGGATATTCAGGATGACCCTGAGCAAGCGAAGTCTAAGGCCGGCTATCGCAAGATCGAGTTCTGCGGGAACCAAGCTGCTAGCGACGGAATAAAATACTTTTGGGTCGACACTTGCTGCATTGACAAGTTTAATAGCGCCGAACTTGCCGAGGCTATCAATTCGATGTTCCGTTGGTATCGCAATGCTGCGAAGTGCTATGTGTACTTGGCCGACGTTTCGGTGGGCAGTCAGGATGATATCGACCAGGCATTGCAAAAGAGTCGATGGTTTACCCGTGGATGGACACTTCAGGAATTGATAGCCCCAAACTCGGTTGACTTCTTCTCATCAGACTGCAAGCGACTTGGTGACAAAAAATCGCTAGAGCAACAACTTTTCAACATTACAGGAGTCGCGCTTGCAGCACTTCGAGGAGATAATCTTGGTTCCTTTAGTGTCAAAGAGCGAATGGCTTGGGCAGAGAAACGCAAAACTAAGAAAGAAGAAGATAAAGCTTACTCTCTCTGGGGCATCTTTGGCGTTTTCATGTCGCCAATATATGGCGAGGGCACGGAGCACGCATTCTATCGGCTCAACGAAGCAATCAAGCAACGTGCGAAGGCGTCAGCAGATCGCAATCTCTCTGACGGCCTTCCTATGCTTCGAAGCGACTCAATCTTCCTGCAAGAACAGCTTCTGGTCCGTACAGACGTACAGTCTTTCCTTACAGAGGCGCTCAGCTGCAGTGGGCACGTTCGTATCATCTTGCATGGCCTTCCAGGCATAGGGTAAGCAAAGCCTTATAATATAGAGTTCTCTCATCGCGCTAACTTTGTGTGACAGGAAGTCAACTATGGCAAGATCATTTGCATACAATGCCCAGAAAACTATGGCTATCCTTTGGATACCCGGCAATTCCGAGGCAGCTATCAAACAAGCATTCGAGAGATATGCTAAGCAATTATGCGACAATGATCAGCAGTGTTTGGAGCCTATGTCTCTCATTGCTCGTCAGCTGTCCGAACGCTTTTCTGGCCAATGGTTGGTTGTATTTGATGGGTTGGATGTGCCTCTTATCAATATTCAGCAATATCTCTTTACCGACCTAGGGGAAAGCAAAATTCTCATTACAACAAGGAATAAGAATTTGGTTTCATATATCAAGGCTACACATGTTCTCCAGATAGATTCGCTGAATGAGCAAAGTGGTCAAGATCTCCTCAATGTGTACATGGACACAGACTTGGCTTCGCTTACTGCAGGCCAGGTTGTCCGAGAGGAGCAAACTTCCCTAGAAACGGACGCAAGAAGACGCATCGTGAAGGAGCTTGGGGGTCTTCCATTGGCGATTGCCATCGTAGGTGCCGCTTTACGGAAAGAAAGTGGCATTCCGAGCATTAGCAGCCAAGCCTATCTCGCGTGGGCAGATGAGGCCAAAGACATTTTATTTCAGCAAGATCCGGAGTTCTCCGACTACTCCTCGTCAGTTTGGAAAGCCTTCCAATTCGCGTTTCAGGGTATCCTACAAGCCTACGAGACCAACCCATATGCAGCATTCATGGCTCATTTCGCAGCATCGTGTGACAATGCATCAAATCTCGCAGAATACATTCGTTTGTATCGCAAATTCAGAACTAGGGATACGGCGAGCACTCGATCCGTTGCAACTCAAGGCCACTATGTTATCGGTCAGCTTCGTTTCTTGGATAATGGGTTTTTCGATCTCGCAATCAAAGCCCTGGCAGCAGTGAACATGATCACAGTGAACTGGATGGAAGGTAGGCCTAATGACGTGCCTTACATCGAGATGCACTCTCTGGTCAGAAGATGGCTTGGTAATACGAACCGTGATAAGATTCTTACCTACTCTCGCTCAAAGATGTGGCTATTGGGCTTCGGCATGTATGACCAACTGAACGGAAGTCGAGTCGGAGCCTTGAGATTTGAGCCTTTGTTGAAAGAAGTCTCAGAGACACTCATCGAAAATCCTAGAATGCTTGATGATAGTCAAGTGCCAGCCTCGGAGGCTATCCTTCCGTTGTTGCTTGATGCGCAAATCAAGCTGTCAAGTCCAACCAACTTCCTGCCGGCAGGATCAGCGCAGCGCAGCGGCCTGCGTCAGTTCGCAAAAGAACTAGAATTCGAGATAAAAAATTCATACGATGAAAATCTCCAAGATATTGAATGGAATTCGGTGTTTCAAGGCTGGGCCCGAAAGCTCGGAGAGGAAGTCGAATATGCCGTTCGGTCCGACGCCCAAAAAGATGGCTATATGCTCAAAGATGTTTTCCTCGATACTTTGGACTCTTACGGATGCATTCCAATCGCATTTAGTAGCGAAGCTCCCTATGCATTACAATATGTGGGTCAGGCGGATATGATTTCAGAGATTAAGGCAGAAATCACCGCGCGAATAGAGTCCTTGCTTGTGGAACATCTTCCTCAGGAAGCTTTCAGGCAATTGCCAGCTATCACCCCTAACGAATTTAACGCGTTCATTCATACATGGTCGGAAAAATGGGAGAAGCATGTGACAGAGATTATCCGAAGTTGCTTAGCGGAAGTGTTTGTTAAACTTCAATGCGTTGCAGACACTCAAAGACTCGCCACCGAGCTTCCTTCACCATCAAATAGTACAGCAGTGGTAGGCGGTCAAAGCCTAGGGGGCTATCTGCACTCCATGTCAAGTTTGAGTGATCCTAGGAATGCTTTCTTTACGGTTCTGCGCCGGACTGTAAAGACAGCTACGGAAAATTTTCTGAACTCCTGTCCGGCAGTTGAGATCTTGAATATGCAGAAAGAAAACTTTAGGGACATATGCGAGTATGCGATACGAAATGGTTTTGGCAATCGAGCTGCTGATGCATTTCATTCTCAGCCGCTCTCGGCTGAATCCGAAACAGACACAGTCTTTAGTATGGTTTGGGATTTAGCTTGGCCTGGTCGATTTCCAGGAGATCTGGATAACCTGATCGCCTCAGAAACGTTCAAAGCCATTTCTGACGACCTAAAGGATGCTGCAAAGCAAGGGTTCATCAGCGCCTTTGGGAATTGCCTCTCCGATAACTCCTCGTTTGTGCAAGATCTAGCCTATGAGGTCTTCAGCACACCTTCAACCAGCAATATGTTCCCTACCTGGATCTCTTCTGGGTGGATTGATCCTCTGAGTGACGACGAAGACTCAGACGATGAAGAACCGACTTACGTCAATCTCATGTATGAATCCAAGCAACAGATCATGTCCGCAATGAAGCGCATCTACGACAGCTCTGAGAATGTCGCAGATGAGGGTACAACGGTTCAAGCATTGGAATCGACGTTTCATTGTCATAAAATGATTCACAATGAGATTACGAACAGACTCGACCAACCCAACTTAACGGACCGAACAGGCCTGGGACCTTTTTTTGCAAAGATGCACCTCGAAGACTGTAATAAAAGTCTGCGCTTAGTATACTCAGTTCTACAACACAGTGCTTCTGAGAATTTTGTGGCGAGCTTAGATCATCTAAGCTATATTGAAAACGTTTGAAACTTCTAGTAAAATGCAGACCCTAGCTTAGTAACCCATTAAGTAATTTACCCCGCAGTTGCTATTTTGATAACCGTAGCGGAGGGAGCTTGGGCCCACAACATTTCGCCTTCCTTTCAATCGAAATGGGCAATATCATGATGTAATGGTACGAAGGCCAATTCCCGCCATCGAGATGATCGAGAAATTCGGTGAACGTAGACTCTTAATATCCACTAATCCCTCTCATAAAATGAAGCAAGCAATTCCTCGAATCATCAACAACAACTCAATTAAACAACCACACAATGCCTAATATTCGATTTTCAAGAGCTCTAACTAGCTTCACTCGAAGCGCTGTGCCAGCGAGCGTACGACAGCCTGCCTCCATTCGAACTTTATCGACTACACTGTTCCGAGCTGCTCAAGGGTATGGAGACGGAAAGGGGGATCCCAAGGCAGAGAACCCACAAGATCAAGGTGCCTCGAACGCGACAAAGCATAATGCAGAGCACCCTGGGCCTAAGCCACCAGCCGAAGGTCAAGGAACCGGAGCAGGGCCTACGAAGGCCGGCACAAAGTCGCCAGAAGAGGCTTCCGCAAACTCTGGTGGATCGAGGTCAAAGGAGGCCAAAGAGACGGGATCGAGCCCGACAGGCGGCCCTGTAGGAGGTAGTAAAGGTAAGAACAGCAACCCGAGAGATAGGAGCGTCGATGGGGCATCACCGAAGATCCACGATCAGAAAGAACCCGTGCCGAATGATAAGAGCAAACAAGCTGAGGTTGAGAAGCATAATAGAGAGTTTGAGAAGGGTCACGATAGGGCGGCTTCTTCTGGTGATGATAAAGTTGACAAGAAGTTTTGGTCGGGTGAGTTAATGTTTCCTGTGTATTCTCAAAGGTAGATGCTAATTGCTGTTCTATGGCAGGACATGGAGGAGTGGATAGTCAGCCATGATTTGGTGGATAGTTATTTCTCGAATAATTCTGCCACAAGTTCATGTCTACCGATGTACAATAACAAGTTCACGTCTAGCAATGTACAATATCTATCTATGTGGTTGTTCGGATTCTGGCCCTTCCAAATCTATGTCTTTACCAAGTAAACCAATGAATGTTCGACGACGAAGAGCTCCGATTTGTGCTTCATCTCTCTTGGACCTGTCAGATATGTAGATACGGTGGTTGTGCGCAACTGTATACGTATACGTCTCATATCTACTGGTTCGAAGAACCTGCCCATAAATTGCGTGCTTACCTGTATCGCAAAACCTTGGATATGACGCTCAATGAGATAGCAGTCATTAGCTCCTCTCCCATATGCACATGGAAATATGGAAACCAAGAAAAGAGACGAAAGAATTTGCAGATGAAAGTCCGAGCCGATGCATGTGATAGTAGCTTCACATAGAAAAATCAATTCCCATCCATCTTTCATTTCCGCCGGTTCTTTTAATCGGCTTTGGATTTCGTGTTCTTTTTGCAATGGCAATAGCAATCAATAGCTTTAAGCCACATCTTCCCCGGATTTTCTCCAACGGTTCGATTGGCCACACGGCCCTTGCACCAGCTTCAGCCACATATCGGATTAAAATGTTAAATGACATCAAGCGAAAGAGAAAAAACGCCTCCGCGGGCCAGTAAACAATCAACAACCTTTAGAATACGTGAAATCATAGTTCCCACCAAAAGACCTCATTGTTCCAACTCTTGGCCAAAGCGGGATCTAGATTTTTTCTCCATATTGACCAATAGATCTTCGTCGTCCTTTCATGTATCTCGATCCCATGAAGGAACTCCCACAAGAATCTCGCTTGAGGTCGGAAAAGTGAGAAAGTGAACGAGCGAGAGCCTGTCACATCCTGCGTACTTACGTCACTGCTCTTTTGTCCCTCCATAGCGGCGGAGGCTTTCATCAGCCACATCATTCTACATGCCTTACCTCATACCTAGATACTTTCCCCACAAGTAACGACATTTGCTTCTGGTCTTCTCACTTCCTTCATATTAATCCATCTCCCCAACGACGACTTCTCGACATTTCTTGACCATAGCTACAGCGTAATACTTCAAGAATACCTCAACAAAGACTCGTCGTTCAATACAATCCACGATGAAGTTCTTCTCGCACCTTTTGGTGCTGGGTTTAGCTGCTGATGCTACTCTAGCCAGCAGCTGGTTCAGTAAAGCTGGTAAGTGCGAAATTCTTCTCAACTCATCTGCAATTCAGTCGATTCGTCCTTCAGATAGCTCTGTATCAGACTCACCAGCATTATCGTGTTTTATGAGCTATTTGTAGCGTCTTCCCTTGGCCCCGTTGCATCACGTCATTAATCATCCCACTCAATCACAAACCGCTGACATTGATTTTAATTAGTATATAACAAATGGCATGAAACTGAACTCGAAAGATGGCTCTCAGACAACAACATACCATATCCAACCCCTGCGGACCGCAAGGATCTGGAAAATTTGGTGAAGGACAACTGGCAATCTAAGGTTGCCTCGCCATACAACGACTGGGACACCAACCAGCTTAGTTCATATTTGAAGCAAAAGGGTGTCGAAACCAAGAATTCTGCTGCGAGCACCAAAGATGGATTGATTGCTCAAGTTAAGAATTACTGGTATGAGGCAGAAGACAAGGCAGAAGATGCTTGGTCGAATGTTAGAGACTGGATTTTCGACAGCTGGACGGGTGAGTTTTTATCGATGATATGATAGTGGAATACGTGCTGAAAAGTCTGGTAGACTCTCAACTCAAGGCCTTCGCTGATAGACATGGTATTCCCGTACCTCAACCAAGAACCCGTGATACTCTGCTCTCCAAGATCCGTTCAAGCTACGACACTATTGCGAAGAAAGCTGGTGAAACCGCTTCATACCCAGGAGACTGGCTCTATGAGACATGGTCTGAGTCTGGTAAGCTTACCACAAACCATCACAACTTCATAGACTAACAAATTACTAGATCTGAAGGAGTTCTTGGATACCCACGGTATCCCAGCTCCTCAGCCATCTAGCAGAGACAAGTTGATCGCTAGTGTCCGTCGCAACGCTCGTATTGCTAGTCTCAAGCTGGCTGATACCCAAGCTTCGGCATCCGCATCCGCTTCGGCTGCTCAAGAATCTTTGAGTGAGAAACTTCTCAGCGCCTGGTCTGATTCTCGTGAGTTCCGCCCCAGTACATCTAGTACTATGAGCATTGTAGCTAACAGAATACAGAAATCAAGGAATGGGCCGATAAGAACGGTATCAAGGTTCCTCAAGGAAGCAAGCGGAACGAGTTGTTGGCTATTGCTCGGAAGCACAGGGCACAACTTGTCGGAGACACCGTGGCAAGCTCTGCTAAGAGTTACGCAACCGAAGCTACCTCATCTGGTGCATCTGCTTTCGGTGCCGCCACCAGCTCTGCCGGAAATCAATATGCTAAGGCTACTGATGATGCTCAGCTCAAGGCTGAAGATGCATTCAACCAAGCAATTGGGGCATGGAGCGATTCACGTCTCAAAGCATATCTTGATGCCAGAGGTGTCCCGGTTCCACAATCAGGAAAGAAGGATGACCTCATTGCCGCTGTTCGTTTGAATAAGCACAAGGCCACGACTGGATGGTCTGCGTGGACTTTCGATACCTGGACTCTCGAAAACTTGAAGTGAGTTATATTTTCATGCCAAGGGGGTGGTTCTGTACTAACTTCCTGTAGGTCTTACCTCGCTTCATCCAGCAATGCTGCGGCCAAGAAGGCATCTGAGAAGACCGGTGCGACCCGTGACGAACTTGTTCGTGCTGCTCAAGACTCTTATGCTTCTGCTTCCAAGTCTGGTGGGGTTGGATACGCTAGCGTCACATCTTATCTCGCTCAGCAAACTGCTGCGGTCAAAGATGCAACTTTCGAGACCTGGTCCGACTCTGATCTTAAATCTTACCTCGACAGCTACGGTGTTCCCGTTCCCCAAGGAAGCACCAAAAACGAACTCATTGCTTACGCTCGCAACCAAGCCAACTGGTTCAGATATGGTAAGCGTATTGGTCGTTGCCAGTCTCTTTTCCATTGCTAACTGCTTTAGGAACAACCACTCCACAAGGTACTCTGTGGGCCAAGCTTTCAAACGGAGCTCAATGGGTCATGGATCAACTTTCCATTGGTGCAACCTCCGGTAAGAAGCAAGCTGCCTACCAAGGCGAGAAGGCCGCGGATGCTGTCAAGGAAGGGGCTACCTATGCTACCAACCGCGCTGGTGAAGCCGCACAAAAAGCAGCCGACAAGATCAAGGAGGAGTTGTAAGATTTTAACGAAGCAAAACCGTGGAAGCGAGCAACCTGGAGGAGAAGTGCAATCTGTACCATCACTAGGCGTCGGATATTTTCGATTTGATAGCGAACTTGAGGGTTTAAAATTCGGTGGGCGTGGGAAATTCGTTTCGGACATGGGAGATGGGTGGATGATGCAAATGGAACATGAAATGACTTTTTCGTTTATTATTTATTTTTTGGGGGGACCTTAATGAAAATACCTCCTTATCTCTCCTATTAAGCACAGGCATGATTGTCTAGATTTCGCCAGTATAGCGTTCATTCTACAGTTGTTCTTTGCCTAGGCACACTTGTAAAACAGGCTGTTAGATGCAACCGTAGCGCCCGCACAGCACGAGAACCTGATTTTGCTCCGCTTTCTCATTGCCAATCAGAGCCTGAACAAGGTATCTCTAACCCTGAACGTCACCACTCTTATAGGACCATTAATGACATGGTATTGTGCGTCCCCGGGCATAAGTTCCTGATAGTGGCCAAAAAGCCTGTCTATCAATTGCGATTATGATGTAAGCTCTGAGAGGGAAAACGGCAATTCCAACTTTTACTTGCGGGAATGGGGAGGCGGTATATGGTATAGCAGAAAATGATTTGATCGTTTTTTCTGATTACAGGACCTTTGTCTGGGAGGATTGTTAGGCATGTATGGTTGAGACATGCTGAATGTTGTAATGTACGATATGGGGTATGATTTGATATGATATTAACCGTTGATGACATCGTCTTTATGCTACAGCTGTATGTTTCTCGATTTTTCTCTTTCCAACTCTGTATTCTCATTCAATATCTGCATCTGACGAAGGTCATTGGTCTAGTTTGATCAACCAATTCGATAAATCAATCAATTGTGTGTTGTTCTAGCTACACTACTTTATTTATCCATTTGTTTCACACAAGCACTGTTACTATTTGTTCACCTCTGCTCTCTACACATCTACCCATCCCTTTGACAATTCCAGTATTGATCAATCAATTATCAATTGTGTGACTCGTTCGCAGAAAACTTGAATGATGGGGACGTTTAGCCACGATATATCGTCGACGGAGCATAATAGTTTTCGTGGTGGCAGACAGACATTCACAAAAGGACCAACGCCGGCGGCAGCGGCGAATCGAATGCGCGAAGAACGGGAAAAGTCAACGGGGCAAAAACAGAAAGATAAAAAGAGAGAGGAATTAAGAGAAAAGGCTAGATCTTATAGACGCTCGCGATTTAGGGAGGAGGGATTAGATGATTTGGAGATTGAGAAGGTGGATGTGAAGAAGCTAGGCTTAGTGGAGGATATCCATACTGGGGAAGGTTCGTCGCAGATCATAAAAACGAAAACATGCGAGTTGACGTATGGAAAAGATGGGGGGGAGGATGCCGGCGGTGGTGGGGGAGTGGGAGCAGAGAAAGGTGGAAGTAGCAAGAGGATCATGTCTTGGGGATTGAGGAGGCCGACAATAAGTAAGACTTCGAATGCGCCACCTTCGTCGTTCTCTACGGTGCCGAGATTCGCGTTACTGGCTTTCCTGATCGCAGTGGTGGTGCCCGGCTTTGGATATAATGGTGCTGGAACGGAGATGGTCAATAGCAATGGAGCGGATGCTGGTGTGATACGAGAGGCGGAGTTGGTTGAAAATGGAAGTTTCATTGGGGGGAGAGCGGATAGTCCGACGTCTGTTTGTACCAGGTGGAGTCATATGAGTCTGTCCCCCTGAAATGGGTGCTAGAGCAAGTAGCTGAGCTAACTGATCCGTAGCCGCTAATGTTAATGGGACTTTGTACATTTATGGAGGAGAGGCTACTACTTCGAGTGGTCAGACTGAGAATACTTGGAGTATGAATATCTTATATGCATTTTCACTGGACATCGTATTAACGATCCCGCAGATAACAATCTCTTAACATTAGACCTCACCAAATCATGGGAGATCACTTCACCGTCTCTAACCGGGTTAGCACAACCATCAGGCCCACCAGCCGTAGCTCTGGGTTCTCTGTGGCATACCTACGACGCCCTATTCTTATATGGAGGAGAGTTCTCCGACAGTCCTCCAACGTCACCATCACCAGTCGCAACTTGGAAATACGACATCTCATCAGGATCATGGACCGAATATTCCGACCCGCAGACCTCAGCTGGAAACAATTCCGACAAAGCACCCGCATCTGTGAACCGAGCTGCCGAAGGCGCCGGACTTAGCGTACCTGAAATCGGACGCAGTTGGTATTTCGGTGGTCATTTAGATCTATACACAACGCCGGGGTGGTCCAACCAGATTGCGAGAGTCTACCTAAAAGGACTTTTGGAATTTACGCATCCGGATTATGCTAATGATGGAGTGGACTCTTTAGGATTGACGAAGGGTGCCGGTGATGGAGGTGTGTATAGAAATATCACGGAAGGTGGCTTGCAAGAATCTGCTGGCTTCACTGAGAGGGCGGATGGTGTGCTGGTTTATGTGCCAGGATGGGGCGTAGATGGGATATTATTGGGGTTGGCTGGGGGAACCAATGAGACCATGGTGAGTACATCTTTTCAATCTTGTTGTCATGAAATTGTAGTGGTCGTGGTACCAATGCGATGGTTTCTGGGCAAATAGGCTATCTACAGCTCGATTCAAGTGATCCTGCAGATTTGATTGACGATTGTGTCTCTTGGATATGACATCAACCTTGAATCACTTCAAAATTGAATGCTAATATTGTGCAGACTGAAATGAGCATAATCGACGTCTATGATATCGCAAGTAGCACATGGTATAAACAAAGCACAACCGGATCCAGTCCACCAATTCGTGTCAACCCATGCGCGGTAGTAGCCGCTGCTCCTGACGGCAGCAGTTTCAATATTTATTTATATGGTGGACAGAATCTCATTCCATATGGAGAGCAGATACAATACTCGGACATGTGGATCCTCACCATCCCTTCCTTTACTTGGATCGAGGTAAACATGTCCTCACAATCACAGCCACCTGCTCGAGCTGGCCATAGTTGCAATCTTATGGACGGACAAATGGTCGTTGTTGGTGGTTATGTCGGCAAGGATATCTCGTGCGATAGCCCTGGGGTGTACGTTTTCAACGCGTCGTCTCTCGAATGGGTTCAAAAATTCACCGCACTGTCTTCATCCTCTTCATCAGGATCAAGCTCTGGCTCTGGATCCGGCTCAGGCGACTCGGCCCAGTTCTCCGAGATCACTGCTGGTTCCATTGGCTATACAGTTCCAGATATCGTACAATCCGTCATTGGTGGTTCCTCACTCGGCGGCGCCACAGCCACCACACCTGCTGCAGGTTCCGCAACCGCTGGACCCCTCGCAACCGGTAAACCGCCCACATTTACCGTTACGCAATCGCCTACTACCGTGGTAACGTCCATTTCAACATCTACCTCCATCTCCCAGAATAAAAAAGAAACAAACATCGCAGCCATCGTCGCCGGCACTTTTGCCGCAGCACTCGGAATCCTAGCCGGATACTTGGGATTCTGTCTCTGGCTTTACAGAAAACAACTTAAACTCTACAAAGAACACGTCGCGATGGCGCAACGCGGAGCCTGGAATCCAGTAGCCAGGATTTATCGCAGCAGCGATAGTTCGAACCGGGAGAAAACCAGCGGGGGAGGTGCAATTGTCATTGGGCCCTTTGGCACAGCAGCGGGAATGGAAACAGCAAGCATAGGCAGCGAAGGCGGGACCGTCACGAATGCGCCTACCAACACGGTTGGAGGACACGATGTCTGGGCGTATGGAGGAGGTGTTATGCCCGGGGCGAATTCGTATGGTGGGGGCAAAAAATATCGGAAGATTAGCGAGGAGGATAGTGGGAGTGCGGAGGGGAGGGGGAGTACGGGGACTTGGGGGAGAGAAGGACCTAATACGGCGTGGACGAGGATGGGGTCGTCAGCAAATAGTAGTGTGGATGATTTGCTGGCTGGACAGGAGCCGAGTTTCTTTAGTGTGGTGTTGAATCCGAGGAGGACATTGAGGGTGGTTAACTCGGATTAGATTTGGAGGGGGAAGGTACGTTTGTGAAGAAATAAAGGAGAGAATCGGATTGAGGTAGTAGGGAGAAGGGGCGGTCTTGTATTGGAGGCGTTAATGATGGGGAAATGAATAGGGCTCAGATACACGATATACCGTTATGTGGGATGATAATGAAGTTTACATTCTGGTTTTGGCTTTTGATATACACATACGGTTTGAAAAATGTAGGATAGGATAGGATAGGATATATGGAATACCCCCTTCGTTTTAAGTGTATAACATTTTGGAAAATGAAATATAAATCCATTTCTTGTTATTCAATTTATTCTTTCTACCTTGTTCGTTATCTATTGTAGCATGATTTATTATCACTACTCTCTATCTCGCACCTTTTTACCTCTGGGTCGTCTTGCCCTTTATTCCCAATGAGAAGAAATAGACATCGAGGATGAAACACGATTCGAGTAGAGTAAAGTACATAAGTTATCATATCAACAACCCGAGATTCACCGCTTGTCAACCGCAAGATAATACCAATGCTAATTGCATACGTAACGTAACTCATCAATATACCCATTTTGCCTACAACAACACCAACCGCCAGCACCCTTCACATGATCTCGTCCTAGTCAATAACGCCCTGACAAAGAAAGAAGAAGACTTACTTAGCCTTCCCTTCCATTCCCTTCCTTCGCATGCCATGCCATCACAGCACATCACATCACGTCACATCACATTGCATCGCGTCGCATCCCTTGGCAACTTAGTATACACCTGCACCTACTATACTATACTATACGCACATACCGTACCTACCTACCTACCTACTTACTTACTCGTTCAGTCAGTCAGTCATTCATTCAGGAACCAAACCACCACCACCCTCGAGCTATACCCAAATCAAATCATCCATGTGACTGACGTAGCACACCACTTGACTTGACTTCATCGATTTGATCTCATCTCCAAACCGCCGCAGTCGCTGGCGCCCCAATCTGGAAATCCCTTCATCCCCCCCCCCCCCTTCCCCCCCTTGCCTACCTGTCTACCTGCCGTTGTATCTGTAAATCCTCATCCTCACTTTACTTTACTTTACTGCCCCTAAAATGAAAAGTAAAAACCCCATTCATTCATTCATTCATTCATTCAATTCCCCTTCCTCTCTCTCTCTCTCTCTCTCTCTCTCTCTCTTTTTATCCCAAACTCTCACTCTACCTCCCTCTCCCTTCCATCCCCATCCCCATCTCCATCTC
>JAJCXA010000199.1:0-55045 GCA_026770245.1 Clarireedia aff. paspali H2
GTTTCCCGGTATAGCGGCTCAGCTGCATTGTAGTTGCCCTGGCTCTCTAAGAGTCCTGCGAGGTTGTTCATAATTAGAAGAGTATCAGGGTGTTCTTTGCCAAGGACTTTCTCGCTGAGCTGTAGTGTCTTCCGGAATAGTGGCTCAGCTGCATTGTAGTTACCCTGGCTCTTTAAGAGAGCTGCGAGGTTATTCATAGTCGAAAGAGTATCAGGGTGTTCTTTGCCAAGGACTTTCTCGCTGAGCTGTAGCGTTTCCCGGTATAGCGGCTCAGCTGCATCGTACTTGCCCTGGCTATATAAGAGAAATGCAAGGTTATTTATACTTGTAAGAGTATTAGAGTGCTCTTTGCCGAGGACTTTCTTGCTGAGCTGTAGCGTTTCCCGGTATAGCGGCTCAGCTGTATCGTAGTTGCCCTGGATATATAAGAGTAATGCAAGGTTATTCATACTTCCAAGAGTATCAGGGTGCTCTTTGCCAAGGACTTTCTCTCTGAGCTGTAGTGTTTCCCGGTATAGCGGCTCAGCTGCATTGTAGTTGCCCTGGCTCTCTAAGAGTCCTGCGAGGTTATTCATACTTGTAAGAGTATTAGGGTGCTCTTTGCCAAGGACTTTCTCTCTAAGCTGTAGCGTTTCCCGGAATAGCGGCTCAGCTGCATCGTACTTGCCCTGGCTTTTTAAGAGAAATGCAAGGTTATTCATACTTGTAAGAGTATCAGGATGCTCTTTGCCAAGAACTTTTATTCTCCCCTTTAAGGTATGCTGGATCATCTGTTTAGATAAGGTATAATGACCATGACTTTTAAAGAAAGTACCGAAATTAAATGCAGCATTTAGCAGCTTAGTCTCTTCGAGGTTATCTTCAAGAACTGTGTAGTTTTTCTCGTTTTGAAGGACTGCCTCTAGATGAGATAATATTGTTTGTTTCGTTTTAAGTTTCATATTATCAACATCGTAAGAATCCAAGAAGGCTGAAAGCATTAGAATTGCTTCCCGAGTAAATGCCCGACGAGCGTCCGAGTTAACTCTTAACTTCACCCAATCTTGAATAAGGGGATGTAGTGAGAATGTTGTCTCGTCCTTTCCAATATGTAGGTTTTGAAGCAGCGAGAGATTTTGGAATTCTGTAAGTATGTCCTGAGCTTCGTACTTGTCCCAATCGCCATCGCGTAGACAAGATACTAGCCAGTCATTATTTCTAGAGCTGTAGCATCTGAAAAGTTCATCGGACACTTCTTTACCGTCGAGAAATCCTGCGAGAGTAAGAAGATGGTCTTTGTCTTTGCGAGCAGCTGGGCTTCCAGTAATTAATTTCATGGATAATTCCCAAGTTGTGAAAACAGTCAGCGCCGTTTTTTCTGTATCCGTCTCCAAATTTCGCGTATAATCCCAAATTTCAGGTACCTTCTTGAGTATCTCCTCTTTCCTCTCGGTGTAGTGCGTTAGATATAGATCGAGATCCAAACGACGTGCTAGAATGTAAGCTCCGGCTTGGTCAATGGCAAGCGCATGATATCCAAGCCTTTCAACGATTTTTGCTCCTTCTTGATTATTTGCACTAGTCTTCTCAGCCTCGCTTCTCTCAAGCAAGAGCTGTAATGCCTCTTCGTTCGACATAGTTGTCACTTCGATATAGAAGCCCAAGCTCTTCGCTACAGCATGGCGACTTGTGAAGAGAATTGAACCGTAGCGGCCCTTTGGGAAATATTCCTTTATACTCGGGTCATGAAACGAGTTTGGATCATCAAAGTTATCAAAGACAAGTAGCCAGTTGAACTTCCATGCCTCTATCGTGTCAAGAACAAATCGAATGTTTTCTTTGTGGTTTGCGATGTCGAAATTGGGTTTTGATAACTTGTTTGCGATGTTGGTGAAAGACTGTGCTATACTCATGGGAGAACTGGCATCTAACCAAAGTATCGCAAAAAACCACTTCTCGTTCTGGCCCTGTCGACAGTATTCTAGTGCAAGCTGGGATTTGCCACATCCGCCCATACCAAGCAAAACAACGACCGTTGGTACTGTCTTATCTGGAGGCTTTTGGAATTGTTCATGGATAGCGCGAAAAGGATCCTTCCGAGTGACATAATATAGTACCTGTTGTGTTGGATATAAAAAGTATTGATAAGTGTTGGAAAGAGCTGCAACTGCTCCATCTGTTTTATAATTAACATATATAAAATGAAGAGTCTCTTGCTACATACCCAACTGGCCTAGAGAGTACACCTGCTGGGACTTCCCTACTAATGCATCTACAATCACATCTATCCTTTTGCTGACCGCATTGTTACTCAAATATGCCATGGTATGTTGTTTGACATCTCCAAGCTTTCCCCACTCCTCGAGAGAGACCTCCTCAAGTCCTCTCTCTACATTCAGCCGGTGGTAGAGGCCAGGGCAGTTTTGGAATCGAGCTTCCATTACCGACGCTTCATGCTCGGTGTCGGTAGCCATACTCGCTAAAACCCGGATGAGTCCTGACGGTAGTACTCTTTGAAAGAGACCTGGGGCTTCAAAACCAGCAACATTTGGCTTTCCTGTCCCGATACTGACAATACAACTGACCCTTCTCTCGGGACCAAATTCTTTGCCCGCTTCTTCGATAAGGTACCGCACAGGATTGTTGCATCCCATTCCTGCATCGATGAACTCCTCTTGTAGACCCTGATCTCCAATGGAAATACGCTTGAAGAATCTAGGAGCAGCCGATGTCGCACGTGCAGCTTCCCAGATAGTACAGTTATAACCTGGATTTTTATCTGCCGACCATGTCCGGAACAATCTCGGCTGCTTGTTGATATGCTTCGCTGGGACTGCGCAAACGAATCTAAGAGCGTTAGTGTTATTTAGCGCTAAGATAATTTCTAAGAGACTTACGTCTTGCATAACGATTCATCAGATACAAACATCATATCATCTGCATGACCATGGCCTAACTTTCCCTCGATAGTGTCTTTAATAGCCTTTTCTAAATTCGAAGCTTTGAAGCACCCATCCTTTCCTCGAGATTTCCTCTCCGAGAAGACTTTTTCGGCCAAGAGTCGGTATTTGTCGATAGCTTCGGGAACAGACATGCGGAGGCGACCAAGAAGTAGAGCAATAAGCCTATACGGCATTAGAAAGAATTGCAATACTCATTTGAACATTATACTTACCCACCAGTACTTGTACCGCAGATTATATCAAAGTAGTCTGCCGGAAGGCGTGTTGGCAGATTCTGAGATCGACTTACACGGTGCATGATTTCCTCTAGGATTACTAGCTCCGATATGCCTCTTATACCACCGCCATCTGAATTGTTAGTAGGACCGATAGAGGTATAGAATAGTGTTTATTTACCCAAAGATAGAAGACGCAACGGGCGATTCGATGATTCTCCTGTGACAGGTTCCATATTCACGAGACCAAATCTTGAGAAGAAATAACTTTATTTGCTACTAATCAGACAATTGTAATTCCTAAAGTTGTGGTATTTTCCACTGTTGCCTTCGCCAGAGATTACCTTCGATATGTCTGTGTTGGTGCCTTAGAGCCTCAGGCATACACAACCTATCATTTCGACAAGAGCACATCCATCCATGAAGATATTCTGGCTTCCAGCAATCACTCTCCAGAATGGTGCCGAATCTTGCAGAGTCAAAGCATATGCAAATTTGCGATATCATTCTTAGTAACCATCCTCCTACTGAAATAGCTGAAGTCGTAGGTTGCAGTGAGCGCTCTGTGTTTGCGATACAGTCAAACCTTCGTCATTTTGGCTCCACGAAAGCCTTTTCGAATGGGGCGGACGGCCCCGAAGCATTACACCTCTGATATTAGATGCTTTGTGCGAATACTTGCTCGAGAAGCCTGATCTATACCGGGACGAGATGGTGCTATTTGTGCTCGATGAGTTCAACACGCACGCAACACCTTCCAGCATAGGGAGAGCGCTGAATTCTCGCGGTCAGACCAAAATAACAATTCGCCGCATAGCAAAGGGAAGAGATACTGATCTGTGAGACCTTTATATATATAATTCGTGGAATTCGGGCTTCCGCTCGTATCACTAGGTGTTCGTAGATGAATCTGGCTATAATAACGGAGTGGATTCAGACGGATATGCAGTCTTCCCTCGGTGTAACTCCGATCCAAATTGCCCGATTCCAATGTGAGCAGCGATATCAAATATTGCCCGCATATACACAGACAGGATGGCATTATCCTCGCACATGTCTTCCGGGGCAGCACTGTCTTTGAGGATTTTATCGAGCAGCTCCTTCTGTAAGAGCTATATATAAACCCACATAGTCACTTCTCTAGAGGTGGCGTCACTTTTACAGTTATGAGCCCGGTGTAAGAGCTATATATAAACCCACATAGTCACTTCTCTAGAGGTGGCGTCACTTTTACACCTTCCCTTGGGTGGTAGATGGCCAAAGCTGAAGTCGGTTCTTTTTATGGACGATGCATCTATCCATCACACTGAGCGGATCGAGCAGATGTGTCGTGATGCTGGTGTACTGTGAAAACTCCAAAAGTGACGCCACTTCTACAGAAGTGACAATTTAGGCTTATATTTGATTTCACATGTACAGCTAGTATATCTGCCGACATGCTCAACCTGATCTTAATCCAATTGGATATTTCTTCGCTGAGTTGAAAGCTTTTATTAAATGAAGTTGGCATATTTATAAGGAAACTCCGGAGGAAGGCTTTAATAGCTTTTTGGAATGGTGTATTGGTAGAAAGAAGGACAGTGCTAGAGGTCACCTCAGGCATGCAGGATTGATTATTGAAGAGCTATAACTTAGCATATTTTAACAGAACAGTTCAAATTCAAATTCCTAATGACTAGACTACAATACTTGCAATATATATCATTTCATTCTAGTTATTACTCAGTTCTAAGTTCCTTGATGTTCTCGAACCAGTAGTCGATGTCACTCACAACCGCGCTCTGCAGTCCCTCCTTTGACGCCTTTGTCAATCAAAAATTTGGAGTTTGGATTCCGGTTCAAGTCTATACCTTGTTCTGTCATCACATCGCAAGCCCTTTTACAATCTTCCTTCAGTGCTGTCTTCTTGACTCTCGATTGCTGCTAAGTACAGTATTCCTCTACTTGTTCATCTAAGAAGCCGGGATATTGAGACGATCAATTGGAGTATGTCTTGAAAGCATGTCTGGAATCGGAGTTCCATCTATAGACGCTAGGTGAGATATTGAATCAGCTGGTGAGGGCAGCACATTTGTAATATGAATTGCAGGAGGGGTTGCTGCAGATACCCCAGAAGCCTTTTGATACCTCTCGAGCGACTTCTGCTCCTCTATATACAGCTCCTCATGAACATTCTCGGGTACATCATTATATATTTTCAATATATGACCCTCCTGCACCCACATGATAAGGCTCTTTAGCTGGCGCGTGTTCAGTGGGTGATGTTTTTTACCAATGGGTCAACCCCGCAGTAAAGTCTCTTGAACCCTTCTTACAGGAAAGGCCAGGACAACGCATAGTATTGTATACCTTCCGCCAAATGGATAGTGTCCGGATAGCATGGTTGGTTGGGAAGGGGGTGGAGAGGGTGAGGAGTTGGGAGAAAATGAATAGATGAATGGATGGATGGATGGGGATGAAATATCAGTGGTGCTTAAAGAAGTTTTGTACGTACCATGGTTGTGTATAGAGGGGGGAAGTGGGATTTATATGAAGGTTGTTGTTGTATCTCGACGAGTGCCGAAAATAATAACAATAAACCGTGGGACTTAGGTCAGTGAGCGTCTATCTCCTCATAAATACTCTACTTTCTTTCTTTCTTTCTTTCAAAACACTCACCCACTGCACGATCAACCAAATTGTAACACTTACTTACGACAAAGCCGCATTGCTTACATAGTATAGTGCCTGGTATCCACGCTTTGAAGCCCCCCCCCCCGAAGAGAAAGATGCCCGCAAGAACGCTGGCCCCCAAACCAAACTTTCTGTCAATCTCATTGGCAATTACTTGCTTGGAGTAACGTAACGTCACGTCACGTCTTACACCCAGTCCAAGAACCAGAACAGGAACGACTAAATGCGCTTCGACATCACTAGTTGGTGATACTGCCACCAAGCGGAGGACAAGAATAGTGTATAAATAAATAAAATATACCTAACTTATGATTTTTCAGAGTAGAGATGCTATCAAACATGGAAAGACGAGACAGCTTCTCGCACATGTAAAAGGGGTACGGTGTTCATGGTTGTAGCTTTGTATGATGAGGGGCGAACCATCGTTGCACTGGTCTGAACTGTATGTACTAGAGGAGGCATGGAGGGATGGAAAATTGAGCCAAATACATGAATCGTATGACACTCCCACAAAATACTGTCACTGGATACAGCATAATAAACTAGTGAATGAATATCCCAAATGAACAAACCCTGGGGGAACTGAACGGTTGTGAAGCTAAATAGCCCCAAAGTGCTTTCCCAGGCTATACAAAGTCATCTTTCCACTCCGAACTCCGGTCCAAATATGTGCTGTCCGACATGCGTCCACCACCCATGCTCTCAAACTTAGACTTGAAATATTAGCCTCTTCACATCTTCTCACACCACATCGCAACTGCTTTAACAGTCAATTGGAGGTTAATTGTACAGATGGTATTATAATCATCCTATAGTAAACGTGTGCCTGCAAACCAAATGTCCCCAACGCCCCACTCAAATTCAATAATCATCTAAACTTGCTAACAATAACAGCAATGATGAGCAAAACCAAGACCGTGATGATAGCAATAGTGATTATCCGATTGGTAGCCATCCTAGAAAGACAGAAAAGATAAGCAGTTGCCAATTGATATGACTTTGGGGAAAAGGGATGAATTACCTACGAGACATCCCCCTCAAAGTCTTGACACTTCTATCCACAAAGCCTTCACTTTGTAGCAAGGTATCATGGGTATGTTGAATCGTCTCTCTCTGTCTATGCAGATCTGCCAATGTGCTGGCTCCAATAGCCTCGGTTTCATTTGCTAACGCCTGACTAGCCTTCAACCTCTGTGAGCTTCGATCCAATCTATCAGTTCCAGATAGCAGTTGCTGTCTTTGTTCAAGTTGAACATCATTTGGGTTGTCTGAGTATCGTGATCCGAACAAGGCGGATCGATCACTTTCCAATGATTTTAGTTTTCTCTTTGAAACGTCGATATCTGATTCGTGGTTTCGGAATCGCTGGTTGACCTTTGTACGAGTCGCGGAAGGGATATTCTGTTTTTCGAGTCGCATTTGATCAAGCTAGCCAGAATGTAAGTATTTATACGTAAACTCTAGGGTATTTATATGTATAAAACCCACCAACTCGTTTGCTTCTTCTAAAGCTCTCTCTGCCTGACTGATGGCTGCTTTGCGCGGTTCTCCGGTTAAATCGGGAATCTGGTCCAGCTTTTGGTTCAAATCGGCTTGAACCAATTTGAGTTCTGCTTCATAACTGCTGAACAGTTCCGATCCTGCGTCGGTATCAAGAGGATTCGACATTTTGGTAGAGCGGAGGAAGGGGCTTGGTGGTGGGAGAAAGGGAGGATTGATGGGACGAGGTATTTGTGTCGTGAAAGACGGTAGCCTTTCAGAGGCGGTTGCTTGCGTCGCACGTAGGTAGGAGTTAATGGTTTTACTAAAACAATGGACGGACAAGAGAAGGAAATGATCAAATGAAGCAAGTCTAAATGTTGCTGTTGCCGGTTTGGAGAATTGTATTTTTATTGAATTTATCACGATAGAAACCGTTATGGGTGGAGTGGTGATAGGTAGTTTGGAGAAGGGGAGGATTGCAGGTTGCGACAACGTAACTCGACAGCCGTCGCCTTGCAGATCCACAGTTCTAGCCACAGCTAATACCTATTGTACACGTGATGCAGAGTTTCAGCACCACAATACCGAGAATACCAACCACTGCCACAGCAGCAGCCACAGCTCGGTGAATGTGTTACATCTTTCTCCGATGCACAGATGATTTATCCTTGTAGATGTCGAAGTTCCAAACATCCCACCAAGAAATTCTGGGTCCGGAGGCTGGAAACTGGAAGCTGCAAGCTCAATGCTGGATGGAAGCATTGCTATCTCGCACAGATGAAGCAGTCCGTCTACTGATGATGAAGGAGGATGAAACGATTCTTGAAGATTTCTGTGCTTAAGGAAATGCTATATCTGCAAAGCCTCATTCTCAGAGTACCATTGGAGCTACCATTGAAGCTACGCTTTCCATGTCTATTCCGATCCTTCCAAGCTCAATCAACACACATACCCCTCACGCACAACTGCAAGCTGCGACGCCAGCCACCCACGGATACATACTTAAGCTGCTTGTGCCCCAGGTAGCTCAAGCACTACCTCAACGCCATCGCCATCGCCATCGCCATCGCCATCGCCATCACCATTATCGACAGCTACCCTTCATTGGCTGTTCTTTACCTAAGATCTGCGTGAACCGATTGGTCAACCTGCACATGCACGACAGCATTTGCGCCAGCGCCAACATTCAAGGAATCTAGACTGCGCATATTACTGACATGTGAAATTGCCGTTACCTCAAAATACCTTCATCTCCCCAATCTTGGACCTCGTCACTCCCATTCATCACTCACCCAGCATATCTACACACACCTAATCCATTATGTCGGCCAACCTAGCCGAAAGGTTCCCCAGAAAGAGAGTCGCCATCATAGGAAGCGGGTGCGCAGGAATCGGCGCACTATGGGCTCTAAACCGAACCCACCACGATGTCTACATCTACGAAGCCGCGGATCGATTGGGAGGCCATACGAATACTGTCAACTATACATACAATGGGCATACCACACCCGTTGACACTGGCTTCATCGTTATGAATACAGCTACCTATCGTATGTTTGCGCGCCTCCTTTCATATCTGAATTGTGTTATGCGCCAGATAATAACTATCTATTAGCAAACTTTCTCAATTTTCTTAAACAAATCAAAATACCCACGGTGGCTACGGATATGACGTTTGGTGTCTCGCGAGATCAAGGATTATTCGAATGGGCAGGAACGTCGCTCTCCTCTGTGTTTGCGCAACGGAAGAATATCTTTTCATTACGGATGTGGAGGATGATATTTGATATTATACGATTCAATCAATTCGCCCTGGACTTACTGAAAGAGGAAGATATCACTCAAGAATATCTAGTGAACGGGAATGGGAAGTCAAAATATGGTAAACAGAGGAAACAAGAAAGTATTGGGGAATACTTAGAAAGAGAAGGATACTCGGATGCGTTTAGGGATGATTATCTCATCCCCATGACGGCTGCGGTATGGAGTACGAGTCCTGATAAATGTTCATTGGAATTCCCTGCTGTGACTCTAGTTCGATTCATGTAAGCCCTCCCCCTCCTAATACCCCACCAACGCATGCCCATATCTAACAACTCCCCCCTTCAGGTGGAACCACCACCTCTTAAGCACCATCTCCGCCCGTCCGCAATGGCTCACCATCCCCGGCGGCGCCAAAACCTACATCGACGCCGTAATGCACGGCTTCCCACCCAACCACATCTTCCTCTCCACCCCCATTGAATCCATAACCGACGACCCCCTCACTAACCGCGTGCGCCTGCAACTCTCCTCCGGCGCCGAAGAAATATACGACCACGTGATCCTCGCCACCCACGGCGACACAGCGCACAATCTCATCCGGTCCTCCTCCACCCCTCTCGAGCGCAGTATCCTCTCCGCCTTCCAAACCAGCAAAAACACCGCAGTCCTGCACTCCGATCTCTCCCTCATGCCGCGCAACCGCACTGCCTGGGCAGCTTGGAACTACCTAACCTCCTCTAGCCCCAACACCCCTTATCCCCCCAGCGACCCCCAAAAACCCTCCCAAGTCTGCCTCACCTACAACATGAACATCCTGCAACACCTCCCCCTCTCCAAATTCTCCCATATTCTCGTAACACTCAACCCGCTCACCCCGCCCTCCCCCTCTCTCACCCACAGTACCTACACCTACCGCCATCCCCTGTACACCCCCCGCGCCATCGCCGCCCAAAAAGAACTCTACAAAATCCAAAACACGCGCGGGATTTCCTACGCAGGCGCATGGACAGGTTACGGATTCCATGAAGACGCATTCACCTCGGGAGTGCGCGTCGCGCGGGATCATCTCGGGGCAACGGTGCCGTTTCCCTGGAAGGAGAGCGAGTTTGCGCGGGGGAAGAGACCGGTGATGGGCTGGAAGGAGATGATTGTGAGGTTGGTGGTGGGGTGGGTGCAGATTTGGGTGGGGTGGTTGGATTGGGTTTTGGGGTTGGCGGAGGGGGTGGAGGGGAAGGTGTTGGAGGAGAAGAGGAGGGTTTTAAAGAGTGTTACGGTTAGCGGAGAAGGTGAGGGGAAAGGGGATAGGAGGAATGGTGCAATGGCGGGGAAAGGAAAAAGGAGGAGGAAGATTGAGTAGTGTAGGTAGATGAGTGGATGGTTATGTGGTATATATCCTTGTAGGAGTTAATAAAGCGCCGGAGGCGTATGTGTATGAATAGAAAAGCAGAGTACCTATCCAGTGCATTGATCTGATTCTGTTTATTTGATTGATAGCAATAGTACTTGTATATGTTATTTATTTCAACCAACCAACCAACTACTCAAGTAAACTATACTGCGTTTATTCTTCTATGATTCTACAAATAAAGCAACTTAACTAGTATAGTATTCGAATCTCCTCAAATGCAGTTTTCCCCCCTCTTTGATTTGACTTCCACACTCTCCTCCCCACTAAATTGAAATGAAAAAGCTCTTCTCCCCCTCCTTCGCCCGCACCTCCGCCCTCTTCAAAATCGGATCCGCACAATTAGTCCTTATCCTTTCCGGCGTAGCCGGGCTCTCCAATCTAAGCAAACCGCCCTCACCCACCTTACAATCCACGCCCACCTCCGCCTGTACACCATACTCCCTCCTCGCGGCCTTCAACGCATCTCTCAGCGCAAAGAAAACCGCACTCCCCATAAACAGTGGGGGCTCGCCGACACCTCTGCTACGCTGGATAGTTTTAAGATTTTCCCACTCTACGTCTTTGAGGAGACTGACGTTAAACTCCTGCGGAATATCTCGGAACCCCGGAATTTTATACGCGCCGGGACCGCGGGTAGCGAGCTGGCCGGCCATGGGGCCGCCGCGGAACCAGAGGGATTCTTCGGTAGTGAAAAGACCCATTCCTTGGACGAACGCGCCTTCGATTTGGCCATAGTCGATAGAAGGGTTGATAGAGCGCCCAACGTCCATTTTGATATCGGATCGGAGACACGTCCAATCGCCTGTGAGGGTGTCAATTTCGACTTCCGAGGCGGTGACACCTTGGGTGAAGTAGAAGAACATTTGGCCGATGTTGGGGCCCCAGGTCCAGCCGATGTCGGGGGTTTTGTAGAAACCGTTGGCGGAGAGGTTGACGCGGTCGAAATAGGCGGCGTGGGCGAGTTGTTTCATGGTTGCGTCTTTGCCGAGTCTTTCTCGGTAAGGGGCGAGTCGTTCGTTGAGTTGCGCGCAGGCGTTGAAGATGGCATAGCCGTTGAGATCAGAGGAGGCGGAAGCGGCGGTGGATGAGGTATTGGCTACGGTGTTGGTGGCAGTTTCCGAAATGAAGACACTGTCTAGTGGAACTCCTAACGCTTCGGCTGCTACCATCATCATTTTCGTGTGAAGACCTTGACCCATCTCCGTACCTCCATGAGCGACAAGAACTGATCCGTCGTGATAGATATGTACCAGTGCACCAGCTTGGTTAAGGAAGAGTGCTGTGAATGAGATACCGAATTTAGTCGGAATTAAAGAAAGACCTCTCTTCTTCCATTTGTGTTCGGAGTTGAATTTCATGATTGCCTCTCGTCTTGCTGCGTAATTGGACTCTTCTTGGACTTGCTTGTACATGAGCGGTACATGCCAATCTTTCAGGGATTGGTTGTAATGTGTCTCTTCAAGTGGCTTATAGAAATTAATTTCTCTAAACTTTTCCACCGGTATGTCGAGACGATCTGCAACTTCTTCCATATAACACTCTGCCATGAAAAGTCCTTGTGGCCCACCAAAACCTCTGAAGGCCGTATTAGACACAGTATTTGTCTTGCAAACACGACCTCGAATATGGACATTTGGAATCATATAACAATTGTCAATGTGGGATAAGGAGCGATCCAAGACAGCACCAGAGAGATCCTTCGAACGAATTAGTTTCGACTAGAGAGAATTGAGACTTTAGGCTTACCTGTGTCCAGCCTCCATTACAGAACATATCAAGGTCAAGACCTTGGAGCTTACCATCTTTGTTGACAGCAACTTTCCATCGGGACAAGAAAGGATGTCTCTGACCAGATGTGATCATATCTTCATCACGGTTAAGCATACAACGTACTGGACGACCAGTCTTCTTTGCTGAAAGTGCCACAATACCGGCTAGTTGGATGGATCGAGTTTCCTTTCCACCAAACCCACCGCCAAGTCTCTTAACTTTACTGACAACCTTGTTGGCGGCAACGTCGCAGACTTGTGCAACATATGTTTGTCTGTGAAGTCATTAGCAGTCTGAACGGGCTGAAATCGCGTTAATGACTTACGTTTCTGTTGGATTCTGGGTACTAGACCAGATTTCCATCTCTCCGTCCTCCATTTTTGGTATGGCGAGACAAGCATTAGTTTCTAGATAAAAATGTTCTTGGCCACCCATCCGGGATACACCACTAAAGACATAGTCGGCGTCTTTGAATGCTTTCTCGGTATCTCCCTTCTTGAGAGATCTGTAGTGGTCAAAGTAACTTTCCTTCTCGATAGCCTCTTCGATGGTAAAGATAGCTGGTAATTCCTCATATTCCACCATGACAGCTCGCGCTCCTGCTGTTGCATGAGCTGCACTATCTGCCAAAACAATACCGATAGGTTGGCCTGCTGTGAAGACCTCATCCACAGCAAAGAATGGCTCATCACAAGTCGGCGCTCCCCAGAAGTTGGCTTGCGGATTTGGCATGTCTGTATGATCAACATACTGTACAACCCCAGGGAGATCCATGGCAGGTGCATAGTTCACGCTTATAATTTTTGCATGAGCTTTGCTCGACAACACTAAGCATCCGTATAATTCATTCTTTTGAACTGGGATGTCATCAGTGTATTGCGCTTCACCACAACTCTGCTTCAGCGCCGCAACATGTGGGTGTGCCTTTCCGAGGACATTCTGTTGGTATGCAACCGTTGCCTCTCTATCCTCCTTTCCAAAAGAAATCATGCGCTCTATCTCTGGCACAGCCTGTGAATCTATTTCTAGATCCTTGACCTCAAGTTGAGATAAGACTTCATGGTAGAAGCGGTAGAAAAACCCGAATGCGAGGGACTTTCGATAAGTGGCCATGCCACCTGGAACACTAAAACTAAGGTTGAAGTCTTCTTCCAAAGCATTCATAGTACCCTCCAAGGTAGCAAGTTCTGTAAGTTTCTTACCCATTAGGTAGGCCCCGGCCTTCTTCGCAGCAATTGTGGTGGGGGCCATGCCTCCGTAAACGAGACTTGTGCTAGTAACGACATGAGAATCATCAACACAAACTCTCAAAGCTGCATTGACGATGGCAATGTCATCATCCTTTCGCTTTGATTGTTTGTATGCACGAAGATATTCTCCTTTTTGAGTTACTGGTATGCGGATACTGGCAATAATTGCATCTGGTGGCAGAGCAGTCATCCTGTAACCTTTAAAGAATTGGGACATAGGAATCTCGGTTTCTTTGTCCAGGGATTTTGCAATCAATATAGCATTTGAGGAAACGAAAACTGGATTCAGATCTGAAATGGGGGATGCTGTAGCAAGGTTTCCAGCCGGAGTGCCAACATTCCTGATTTGACGTCCGGCAAAGTACTTCAACTGTTTGTAAATGGCACTGAAATCTTGTCAGCCATTGCTTCACACATTGACTCGGCAATAGTTCACTGATCTTGCTTTCTTGGACCTAAAGCATGGAGAGAAAGGGAAAGCAGAAACACAAGGGAACGACAAGTGAAGTAACTTACGTGAACACTTGGCCTTTTTCTGGACCATAATGTTTTGCCGCTTCTTGAACGATCGACTCAAGATCTGTTAGGGTGACATTACCACCGATTTCCAGGTGGTCATCTTTGAATGAGTATTGCCTCAATTCAGGAATATCCCCAACAAACACCGAAGCCGAATATTGCATAGCCTTGAACTTGATTTCAATCTGTGTTTCTGTACTACCACCAATGATCTTCGCTGAAGGATAAACACTTTTGATCTCCAAGAGCTGTTCCACAGTGACTGGTCGATACCACTTCTTTCTCTTGTTTCCAAAAGCTAGAGGTTTGAATTCGTGCCTCCTGAGTGGTGGAGGGAAGATGAGTTCTGTATCTGGGTTGTACTCGATGAATCCAGGAGGGGTGAACCTTTTGATAGGTTGGTCATCCTTGAAGCCATCTTTGCAGCATCCGCCTCCTTCTCCACCATTTTTCTCCATGCAACATCCACCTCCACCATTAGATGTCGCCTTTGCGCAACCTGCCTTATTACTGAAAGTATGCGCAGCATCAAGAATTGGACGATATCCTGTACATCGGCACAAATTCCCATCGAATGCCTCTTCTATTTCGTGCTCAGAGGGGGGATCTGGATTATTCCTCAGAAGAGCATACAAGCTCATTACTATGCCTGGTGTGCAGAACCCGCACTGACTTCCATTTCCTTTGGCAATTCTCTCCTGCGCAGGATGTGGCCTTTTCGTGTTGCCAATGCCCTCGACGGTTATAACGTGTTTCCCGTCCACACTGACCAAAGGTGCCAAACAAGCATTTACGCTTGCATGATATATCTTCTTCGTGGTAGGGTTGTATTGCGAGACAACGACCGTACAAGCTCCGCAACCTCCTTCGGCGCATCCCAACTTTGTGCCAGTAAGTCCTATACCACGAAGATATTCGAGAAGGGTAATTTCGGGGTCGATGTCGTCGACGGTTACCCGCGTGCCGTTTAGGTAGAATCGAAGGGTATCATCATAAGTAGTCGTGACAGAGGAGAGGGAGTGAGCGGCAGACGGCGAGACAGCTGGTGCTGGCTCTCGCTCTGGTGAAATAGCGATAGGTGCCATCGTGGCAGTTCTACGAGACAGCTTCTTGTGGTACTTTCAAACACCGAGTGGCTGTGCAGTTCTTCTACTGACAAACTTCTATGATATTAGGATCTAAAAGCCCGTTTCTTAACCGTCAGCTCTCCTCAAGTAAACAAACAAGTGAAATGAGAGAAGAAGAGTATTTGAGAAACGTATTTCCAGAAAGCGATTCTTTGGGAAATCACCGAAACTATACCCCTTAGCGGGGCAAGCCTGCTTATCTTCAAGCCAATGGAGGTCTCCGATGTCCTTACTAAATCGTAGTTCTATGCCGGTCCCCGGTATCAGTCCCTAGGACGATCCAAGTACAGTACAAAGCGGATGGCGGGGTTGAAATGTTTTGCTTTTCCCTTTCAAGTCCAACTTCGAAAGCAACACAAGACAGTTTTGATGAAGCCGAAAGCCTCATACAGATGTCGGAATGCCTTCCAATTTCCTGAAAATAAAGATACTTATGCTTTTGATGCTGACAATGTTCGATATCCTCACTCGTTGCGAGAGGGGAATGTGGATTTGATGTGCCGTTCTGCTGGTGCTTATTTGGTGGGGGCTCGGAGCTGTTGACTTTAGTGGTGGCGAATACTCCTCATTCCGCCTCGGACTTCGCCTGTTCTCCAGATATTATGTAATCTTACTTCGTACGCTCAACGCGCTTGACCAATTTCAATGTTCAAAGATATTTTGGCGGTTGTGCCAACTTAAGTTACAAAAGATGTGGAAGTTCGAGTGAGTGAAGAAGTTGGTGAAGTAGTGTTTATTTGGACAACACTATCATTATCATCTAGTTCTACTCACAATTCATGTCAACAAGTGGAGACATAGTTCTATCCTTTTGCACTTTTACCCCAGGTTCTATAAGGGACAGTTACACATATCGTTCAGAAGACCCATTCGCTATTACCTAGGTCTTGCACTCATCATGCAAAGAAGAGACAGCGTCCAGGCAAGAGGATAAGTAATCGAGGATCCCGTGCATGGGCTGTATAGTGCTTACTAGCCCCGATGTCCTGTGAGAAGGTAAGCTTCGTGACAAAGCGAAAAATCTGTTCTACATACTTTCCCGGGTATCTTCGAATCTATCTCCCGTGATGGAACTTTTTGTTCCTCCATAGCACTGTAAGTGTGCGGGCGAATCGGACTGGTTTCCGCAGTCTATCATGTAAGCATTCTCAGGGCTTTCCGTCATCTACGTGCATTATGATTATGCTATTCTCGCAATGTCCACTCCACATGATGAAAGGTTCTTGATCAAAAGTTTGAACTCTGCCCCTTCGCATCGCAATACCCACTCGTGACCAGTGCTCATCGAGGATGCTGATTGACAGCCAATCCCAACTGGTTGATACCCAGTTCCAAAGCCTTCTCGCACGGATGTTACCCGCACTGCCCGCACCCAATCCGGGTAGCTTTCGGAGAGAAGTATTGATATCTTCCACTACCATCATTACCATTGTCCGAAGATGGGAATTTGCAGGATACGTATTCCGTTTCTTCAAGCATATATAGGCGGCATGTTATGTTTGAGAAAGCGAGAAAGATGTTTGAACATGTTGTATCAAATGTGTATATAAAGACGTTGCAAAGTTGGATGACTTGCATTTCCAAACTCTCATTCTCAGTTCTTTCTTATCATACAAACTTTACCAGCAATCAAATACCAAGAATGCAAAAACTTCACAAGCTACTTCTTCGTCAAACCAAGCGAAATCCTCAGATATGCCTGTCACCAAAAGAGTCATCTTGCCAGTCAAAGGTGGTGTAGATGAGTGGAAGGACGCTCTGAAACTTATGCTCCAAACCTTGAAGGATTAAGATGGATATGTCTATACTCGGTATCACCCTACGTCTGAGTCTGGCTCTCCAAATACAATACTAATACGGGCATCAGATGGGGCCCTCACAGCGAAGATCCACAAAAGCTCGAACTTCTCATCGGCTGGGAGAATATCGAAGCCCACGACAAATTCCAAGCATCATCTACCTTCCAAGAAATGATGACCCAAATCAAGCCCGCCCTCACCGGTCCCCCCAACGTCTACTTCATCGAATTCAAACCCTGAGCTCCCAAAGAAGTCATCGATGCTCATTTCGTTGAGATATTCGAATTAATAGTTAATAATTATTTGTGATGATAGGGATTGGTAGGGAATCGTAAGAGAGTCTTCAGGGCAACGATAGTAAAACGTAGAATCTTATTCATATACAAACTAATTGTTGCATATCTCAACTGCCAGAATCCTCCTTTTTATCAGCAGCCGGTTACCCCCCTCATTTGCCTCCTGACATATATAAAGAGTTATACCGATCGAAAGTTTGCTCTTACAGTCAGATGACTGTGCCGTGCTGCGCGGCAACAAACCACGCCGCCCGCACTTTGAATGAATCCTAATTATGAAACGTATTGTAAATGTTGGAACTGCTAATGTTTCAGGCCTGCGACGCCTGCGGTTCTGGCTTGTGAAGCCTAAGGAAATGGGCCTGAAGGACCTATAAATAAAGCTAGTCCTTCTCACTGTAGATAGCCAGCGAACTGATAAAATAAGTCAATCAAGTAATCTTACAGTCGAATAAAGCATCGTTTGCACCTATTGTTGAATCCATTAAAGCCTATAAGCAGTACATTTAGTGTACTATCCGCTGAAACGTATCGTATAACCGCAAAAGTAAAATCCCTTGCACTGTCAGGCTTACAGTGATGAAATGTAGATTTGTATATATTCGTTGTACAAATCTCAACTGTACGATCGCGAGATTCAAAGACTGCAGCTAATATACCTTTAAAGGCTGAACGACTATTCTAGTAACTGAATCTTTTTTTTCTTTTTCTTGTCTTAATCAAATCAGTGCCAAGCGTCTGACAGTTTCATTATCAGAGGCACGGGTCATATATCACCTTAGCTGGTAGCATTTAGGGATTTCGTCCTACCACACTGGCGAAGGCCCCCAAATTTGCTTCGAAGGCATAGCCTCTACTTGGCAATAGGTAGTTTTTGACTGCAACTCAGACCTATAATCTCGCGATTACTTTGTGCATAAATTATTCTCTCTGTTCGACATACATTTTCCATGGCTAACAGCAGCAAACTCTTTTCAATATTACGGAGATCAAACAGAAAATTTGAATTTGTACACAAAACCTCATTTGAATATGGTAACATATAATGATACCTATGGTACTTCCGGGTATCTTACGACCACTACTACCAACGACGGTCTTTCTTGCAATGCCAGCTTGGAACTGCAAAGGTGTGGAGTTCATCCGCTATTGGAGCTTCTGACCTGACTGATGTAGCAGCAGTATCGAGCATCTCATATCACCTGTATCGTCCATTCGATGTAGAGACAGCCTGATTTCTCCGGAAGGAGAGCGGCCACAAAATTCTTTGACTTCCTCAGGAACTACAATCACTTCCTCCGAAAGCATCAATCAGCATCTTACACACTCACCGAATGAAGTTACTTGGGGCATCAACTGGAAGGAACCTGTTCTCATGTGCTCGATGATGATAGCCGGATGCGCACTCTCTATTGCACATCATCTTTACTACGCATCGATGAGTGGAAAAGAAGCAGGCAGTCCATCTGATCAGGCGTGGTCACTCAGATTTGGCACAGCTTTTTCGTTCCTCGTGGTCGCATGTTTCAAGGCTGCTACGGTTTCATCTTTGACGCAGTATGTTTGGAGGATAGTGAAGGAGAAGTCTTTTACAGTCGGCATGTAGCTTTTTTAATATCTAACTGAGCGTAAAACTAACCACCTGGCTTGAAGAGAGTCTAGACAAACTATACACACTTACAACGAGCCCGATTAGCATTTTCGATCCTTCCATCTTCCGACATGCCATTATTGCCTTAATATTAGGAGTAGTGTTCTGGTACGTGCTCCTTTATTTCTTCCTGACAACCTACGCACTATGAACTCTAACAAACTTCCCCTGGAAGACTGGAAAATTCATGGCAAGTACTTACCGGACTAATCCTTGTGCTAAGGACCATCGATGCCGTCGGAATTGCTCCACCAGCCACGCTGTCTGTAATTCCAGAAAACATCACAGTTCGTGTTCCAGTTCCAGTCCTGGACAAATCAGCACCGGGTTGGGGTATGTGGAATGGCCCATCTAGCATCGTACTCCAGTCAGCAGCTGGAGGTGATGTTGTACCTCTACCTCGTCCTGTCGGTAGTCAGGATTGGTCATACGATTTGAGTTTTTTTGGTCCGAGCGTGCAGTGCAGGTCTCCTAATAAAACGGAGCAAGCTATCTTCGACCGGTTGAATGAGCGCAAAGAACGAGAGGAGTATATATTCGTTGCTGCTCAGATAGATGACAAGATTTGGAACACAAGAATGACGACCAATTATAGCACTTGGATTCTTTATTCAGCTTGGTCAAGCATGATAAATGAGATGTATAAAAACTCATTGAACAGATCTTTAGAGGCCTCAATACTCTCAATACTCCCCGACTACTATAATTCAATCTTCTTGCAGACTTCCACGTCCAGTATTATCTGCTCAACTGTTAACGCATCGTTTGACATCACAATTGCGTCTGTCCGCGGTCGCCAACAAATTATACAGCAAAATGTCACATACCTTTCGCTTATACAATACGACAACGAACACCAGCTCGAGACTGCTATCATGTATCACACCCAATTCGAAGACCTAGCATGGGTATTGAACGGCGATGTTGTCTATGAGGCAGCATATTTGGGAGATTGGAACTTGAATTTACAGATAGATCTATTTCCACAAGGTTTAATTGCCTGTGACGATATCCAGACTTCCCCTTTCATGGAAGCCTTTAAAAGAGGTTACATAGTTGACGAAAACCAGAAGGTTTCACAGGGCCTGGGGGGGACTCTGGTAATTTCTGAGCCATGGCAATGTAGGAACAGATCTCTCCCGAGATACATCGAAGATCTCTCGAACAATATCACGATCAGCTATCTCAGTTCTTCAGCGCTCACAAATAGTAACACCACGTTCCGCTCACTCCTCACGTCAGATACCGTCAACGTCTACTCTTACCGTCCCTTATTTCTCCTCCTTTCATATGGTATCGGCTTTCTAGCAGTCGCTATCTCGGTTTTTATCGGTCTCTCTTCTGTATATATTAATGGTGTGTCGCATTCGAATGTGTTTTCCAGTATTATTGCTACATCTCGCAATAAAGATTTGGATAGATTGATGAGTGGAGCTTCGTTGGGCGCTATGCCGTTAGCAGAGGATATCAAAAGGACACGGCTGAAGTTTGGTCCTTTAGTGGGGAAGGAAGAGAATGAAAAAGTAAATCATGTTGCGTTTGGGGTAGAAGGCACAGTAGGAATATTGAAGAGAGGTGATTCATATAGTTAGTATAGAAGGGAGTAATTAGTAATGTAGATCTTCGAAGAGTATTCTATAAATTTATTAAAAAAAAAGAAAGATAGTATGAGGGAGAGATACATAGATATCGAGAGAGTTAAAGATACGTATTTATCTATCTGTCTATCTGTCTGTCCAGTCATACAACCAATAGTATCAACCGCCAAACGCCATGTGCATGCCATCCCACTTGTAATGCGCACGATACGATACGATGCGCTATTTTGTAGCTCACGGTATGAGTGGATATGATATAGTAACCACCAAAGAGTATCATACAACCAGCACCAATGCCAACTCCACGCTCAAACCCAGAAACTTCCAAGAATACACAGCTCTCTCTTCTCTTCTCCTCGACTCCATGTTCCAGTGCTGCCCCCAACATAGACAATCTCCAACTAATCCCCATAACCACCTACTTAACCTTCCCCATAATCGTCTCCACACCCCTCCCTACATCCACCTGTCCCGCCCTCGCCTTAACTGCATTCCCCAAACTCCTATCCCAATCATCTCTCGCCCTCAGCACCGCCTCCGTCCAACCCATCCCCAAATCCCAATACTCCCTCTTGAAGCCCTCCCAAACATCCGGCACCCTCGCCTTCTCGCATTCTACCAGCTCCAAAAATGGCTGCGTCACTCTCCACTTCTCGATAATGCCCGCTCGGACATCTTCGCTCAAATACGGGGTTGTATTGAAAAATTCAAACGCCGTGCTGACGTCGTTGAACATTTTATCCTTGAAGGGATCTGTGCGCTTGAATTTTGCGCCTTTGTTGCGCACAGAGCTGAGATATCGGATGAGGAGTTCGATGGCGAGTTCTTCGATGAAGATGTCGAGGAGGGAGTGGTGGAGTACGTTTTTGTAATCATTAATATATTCCTCGAACGTGACAATCATCTGTTTCATCGCGGTGCTGCTGTACCATTTGGGCGTGAAGAAGTCCGGCATCACGGTGCGGAAATCGACGGCGAAGATGAGGTTTGCGAATTTGGAGATGCAGTGTGTGGAGAGATCTACGTAGCCATCATTGAGCGATGAAATTTCGATGTCTACGCGCTCGAGATACGCGGAGGAGACGAGAGGTTCGAATTTTTGTCGGAAGGATGTCAGATACCCGTAGCGGCCTTCTTCTTCGTTGTCGTCGATGCAGGCGATTTGGTCGTTTGCTGTAGCAACGAGCCAGTCCTGGAGGGCTTGGAAACCTTCAATTTCAATGGTAGCATTGAGGTATTTGGCCGCTTCGTCGTCGAGCATACTTTGCCATGTTTGTTGACGGGTTTTGAGTCGGAGGATCATTGCATCAACAACTCCTTCCGTGACGTCCATTCTTTGAGAATTGCCTGCTGCGTCGACTTGTTCGCGCAACATACGCCACATATCGACGAGATTTTTCGTGCGGAAATACCCATATTCATCTTGATCTAGGTTCGAGCCATCGACGTTCCTTTCGTCGAAATCTTTCTTTTCCGTCTTGAAGATTCGATCGATCCATTGATCCAAGAACTTGATAATAAGCTGTCTGAAATCCCGTACCAACTCCGCTTCCCTTCCATCCAAAACCTGCGGTTCAAGCTCCTCCGTTTTGAAGCCTAATTTATTCATCTTCGTATAATACTTCTCTGGCCAATTCAAGATCGCTAGCATATTCGCTGAACTCGTATCCGGATCATCGATCATGCCAATCAAGAAATCATGCATCAACTGATGATAAATCTTCCCGTACGTTTTAAAGATCTTCCACTTCTTGGGCATCAACGGCGTCATTCCCTGTTTCACCGCATTTAGATCGTTAAAGAACCACCTCAGGTTCTTCTCCAATTTCGACGGATCCTCCAAAAACGCCTGTTTTGTCTCTGCAATCTGCCCCTCAGCATTAACCTTAATCGCCTCCAAAAACTTCTCCTTATACCCTCTCGTGCTCTTCGCCCCATCAGTAATACTTTGAAATCTCGCCGCCATCTCCTTATGATCCTTCAACGCCTCCTGCAGCGCCCTCACCCTCTTATCACTCTTCTCCTCCGCCTCAATAATAACCGCCAACCGCACCACCAGCGAATTATTCCCACTCAACAGAACATTAATTAGATTCAAGGCCACGTTCCCAACATGCTCATCAAACCAATCAATCGTATCATCCAGCCTCGCGAAATAATCCTCCAGCGTCCCTTGTAACCCCGGATCATCAGCCCTCAGTATCTGCTCCATCGCATCATCCCTAATATTCCTCAACTGCGTCAACTCATAATGCACCGCGAGCAAATTGCTCATCGCCTCTGGGTCTTGATCGTCCTCTCTCAGCAGCCCCTCCACCCTCGTCAACCGCACATTAAACTCCTCCAAGTTCCGCCTCATCATTTCCACGGCTGTGAAGTTTCGATGCGTCCGCGAGACGAGATTGATGTTGGGGAAATCGCGAATCATGTTTTGCGCCTCGGCGCATAGTTTGTCGATCTTCATCATCTCTTCCTTGATCAGTTGTACGGTGCGCTGGCCGTCGGTTATACCGTGCATACCGGCTTGGGTGACTTCAAGTTGTTCTTTAAGGCCGCTGCGTAGCTGCGAGTCGACGGCTGCTTTCTTGCGTGTGTATTCGAGTTTCATGGCGGGGATCTTGTCGAGATCATCGGGGTGGCGGAGGAGCTCAGCGAGCTTGATCGTGGAGGTATCCATGGTCATTTTGGAGGTAGGTGGATTTCTTGTAGCTCATGTAGACCTATTTCCCTCCCCTATTGAGTTGTAGGCTTGAACCCCGTGCTGCAAAATCAAATTCAATCGCAGATCCAGAGTTAAAAAATCAGATAATCACAACATCACAATGCCAATCTCACTTCCATTAACTAAAGCTCAAACCAAGACGTTGCGCATTGTCCCAAAACGAGGACTAGTGTGGTTCTCGGGTGAAATAATCTCCGTGCCGAATTATCCCAGTCTAGATTTATTTCTCCGACGATCGATTGCAGCACATTTGAGCGAATGCGACAGGACTTGTTGACATAGGGATATTTAAGTTCTTGACGGGCAGATTTATTATTCAAGGTATGCATAATTTTCTTTCCTGCATTGATTACAAAGGACCGCTATAGCATATTAATCCCGCTCTCTCAATCACCCCTCTATTTCCCACCCTATTCCTCCCCTCCATCTCTCCCTTTGTTTCTCCCCTCCCCTCTCCTCTCTTCCCCTCCCCTCCTCCCTCTTCCACTTCCCTCTAACCGCCTCCCCAGAAACATAATGTCCTCCCCCACCACCTACTTCCGCATAACCCTGCAACGCTCCGCCATTGGGCTTCCCGCACGGGTTCAGGGCGTCCTCAAAGCGCTCGGTCTGCGCAAACGCACAAGCACCGTATTCTACCCCGTCTCCTCGACAGTCGCGGGACAGATCATGAAAGTCAAGGAGTTGGTTTCTGTAGAGGAGGTCGATAGGGCGTTGACGAAGAAGGAGGTGAGGGAGGCGAGGAGGCCGGATTGTGGGTTTTGGATTGAGAGGAGGGGGGCTGAGGAGGGGAGGTTGGAGGGATGAGGGTAGCCGTGGGCAGGGGGAGGTTGGGGGGAAAGGAAGGGGAGGGAAAGGGAGGGATTTGAGGGGAAGGGGAAAGAGAACGAGGCACCTAAAGTTAAAGGAGGAAGAGGGTTCTAAAGTTGAAGGAGGAAGAGGACGAGAAGTGAACCACCAAACACCAGCTTATACACCGCACCAAACTATTTTACCCCATCACAAGCGCGCCGCATATTCCTCTCCCTCGTCCGACCAAAAGACCGCAACAATGTTCATTTCATTTCATTGAACATCATCCATCTCGCACCATAAAGAAGAAAAGAGCGGCCTCACATCAGATCACAACCACCACACCACACCACATCAAAAGCATCCATCCATCCTCCTTTTCCTCCTCTCTACCACAACTCCAGCTCCAGCTCCAACTCCAAAATCACCACCAGCACCAGCATATCTCCCCTCTCCCCTTCTCCCCCTTTCTTCCCAAATCAAACAAAAGCCAAAGACGAGAAACAGACACTCCACTATACTTACATACCCAAACAGGGCATAGCGAGGAAGAGAGCGTCAGATAATATCAAATCAAGAAATAAATCAAGAAATAAATCTACAATTACAATTACGATTACCTACCTACCTGCTTTCCCCTCCCCTCCCCCCCCTATCCAAAGTTAGAAAAGAAAAGAAAAGAAAAGAAAACCAACTAAAACCCCAAAATAAAATAGAATCAACTCTATATAAAAAGAATAATAAAATAAAATAAAATAAGAATACTACTTATTAACTTTACTACCAATCTTTGCAATATGAATTCCATGGTGTCGATGAATGAAGGGAAGGGTGAAGGGGGGACTCCCTCCCTCCCCGTCCTTAATTAATCAAAAGCAGTTAGTTCTTAAATGCCGTCGATATAATGATAATTACCTCAATCGCATGAATACATACATACATGCATACCAAAGAGTTCTCCTCCATATCGTATTATCGAGATTATAATACCATTGATCTATTCTGAATGCTTGAGAACAAATTAAACCGTCTCCCTTCTTAGCATCGATATGCTCAATTAATATACCCTATCAAACTGCTTTCCCCGTCATATTTCTTTCCCTCATTCATCCAATTCTTTATTGCTTGCTTGCTTGCTTGCATGCTCGACTCCACAAAAAACACTCCTCTCCCTCCCTCCCTCCATCACCTCCTCTTCGTTCCCGAGCCCAAAACACAAGCGTTTCACAACCCCCAACGAACCAAATCACCACTCTTCCGCCTTCTACGAGGAAGAGAACAGAACAACCGAAACGCCGTTCTCCGTTCCATGCATGCCATGTTATAATACACTCTCTTCCCCTCCTTATTCAATAACCAAATCTTTCTTCCATCCTCCATCCACCTAGACAGTGCGAGCTTTATCAAGATATTCCTGGCCCGGAGTTTCGTATTCGGGGACAAAGTAGACTGCCGCATTTCTGCCAATCCATTGAGTCAACTTGGTGAGCTCTTCTCGAAGACGATTGACAGATTGAAGGTCCATGTTTGTTTGGGCGATGAGTTCCGGGAGGGTAACTGTAATGGGTATGTTAGTATGAAAGGGAGATGCTTCTCGAATGGCATGAATCATCCAACTTACCCAAGAGACGGCACAAATGCTCCGCACCATATACATCACCCGCGCTCTTCTTGTCATCTTCGCCTCGGAGCCATGAATCTCTAAGCTCAAGGTATTGGTTTCTCTCAAATCTGCAGGTGTTAGCTAACCACATGAAAGATAATCCACTACACACAAAAAACGCACCTGTAGAGAAGAATGCGTCCAAGACATTTTTCAAAATACTCCTTCAACCCAGCAACAACTTCCTCCAAAATATCAGCTTGAGCACTTCCGGCAGCTCGTTTTGGCTTTTCGAATTCGAGGTAATCATCCAGCATCTGGTTAACAGATCTTTCAGCTGGTAATGGAACCAGTTGATTGTTCTTGGTAATGTTCTCCCAATCATCGACGAGAATTGCTTTGATATGATCAGGTATAACAATCTTGATGGATGGTCGTGCATGAAAACTTTCTTCCTGGAAATAGTTAAAATCTTCCAACTCAAGACGTTTTGCCTTAAACTTTGGAAAAAGTTTCGTTGTAGTCTTGATCAAAATTTCTCTGACTTCAGAGACCATGGTTGAATCTTGGATGATTTTTCCATGACGGTCTTTGACTTTCCAAGACGGTTCCTCCTCATAAATCTTGCCGGCAATGGGACCGACATCTTTAACAGGTACGCCACTGGCATAATACTGTCTGATTTCTCTTGTGATGGTGCCATTCTTTTGGTGGTAAGTAATCTTTGGGTGTTCTCTAGGTGCAGACTGGGGTGCCGAGAAGCATTGGGAGCTGTCTGGCCGATAAGCCATTTTGTCCCTGATTTTACCATCATGGATGTATTCAAAGTTTCGTGGTGGTGATGCATCAAGATCGGTAATCGGCAGTTGGTTGTCATCTTGAAGAAATCTCATGACATCCCAACTCGGACTCTTCGGATTAGCCCAATCTGAAGTCTTTCCACGAGTGCCACTGCCTGCTTTGACAACTTTGCTAAGCATAGATGCAGGCTTGGAGAGCTCACGTGAAGCAGTCGCGACCCGATTTCTACCACTCCTACGAACACCCAGAACAGCAATGCTCTCAGTGCATTCCTTAGACTTTCCCTGTGATTGATAAGTTTCATGATGATAGCTGATTGGAGTCTTTAACTTACGTTGGGGATTATGACGTTCCCAGAGCCATGTTGAGAGGATTGAGTGAAGGTCCTCTTCCTGGATATCCCTAGAGAAGTCGCACGAGGCTTTGATATTCTGCCCAATTGACGAGGCATAGCGACAGGTAACTTCATGAGGCTTTTCATTGAAGATATTAAGCAACAAGGCGATTTAGAGGCTGCGAGGGATTTTGAGATTTCGGTGTTTGCAGATGGGTGCACCGGTTTGTCGAGAGGAAACGGTGAAAAATAGAGGTAGCTAAGGTCTGTTCGGACGGACTCTTAAGGGACGTAAAAAAACATCTTTGTAATGTGCGTTATCCAGGACCAATGTTGGACTTTGTCGAATTAAATGTAAATCATGGAGAGGTCGAGAGGTGCCAGTCCAGATGAAAATGTAGGAGTGATGAGGGAAGGATGAAGTTAGAGACGGAGACCGGAACCGGTAATGGTCGCTACCAAGCTTCGAGAAACTCGCCCCAAACCCGACCTCGATGAAAACACGGCATTTTCAAGTCCAGCCAGAGCAGAAACAATCCACGATATGAGACAAGTAAAATCATAGAGAGCATTCTCATCGAACACCCATTGTCATTACCACGGCAAGAAGTGACAAAAGGAAACGGATTGCATGACTCCAAGGGAAAAGAATTCGACTCACTTGCTCTAAATCATAATCACGATTTCTTCTCGGACCTCTGCCACTCCCACTACCTTGGGCAGTAACGGAAGCATGTCGCTCCTCACTGCCGCGAGCCGAACTGAAATCCGAACCGTTTGCTCTGTTATTAGCAGCCAGTCGCTTTCCTCCAGCCGCACCCGTTGCAGCTGATTTGGGCTTTTGGTTGTTCTTCATGTCCCGATGGAGTTGATCGGCGAGCTCCCTGTTCTCCTGGCTAAACTTCATTACTCGGTCTTGGGGAACCCAGTCGTCCCATCTGTTCTCAGAATCTGTGTTAGATGATGATGATGATGATGATAATGATGCACTTTCTGTACGTATGGCACGGCTTCGAAGATAGTGGGGATGTGATGGAAGTGCTGGGAGCGGTGGATGTGAAGCATGGGGTTTCATGGTGTTGTGACTGTATGAATCGAGAAGAAACTATGAAGACTCCAGCCCAGAGGAAGTTGGCGAACGGTCTGTGATTGTACAATACTCGACACTACAGTAAAACCGAGAGAGCTTTTATCGAGTAATGGTAGATCTAGAGCTGGTCTCGGAGAATAGGAGAGATCAGGAAACGTTGAGGTTATTGATCAGGAAATGCTGAGGTTATTGATCATGGAATCAGACCACCATTTCGGGAATCTTGCTACGAGGACCAGCTTTGGAGCGGGGAATAGACATCGTTCTTGCCTCTTTCCTCTTTCCTGACTCTCTTTCTCTTTTACTTCGCTTCGCTTCCTCGGGGTTCATGGTCATCTTCATTCTCAAACTCATTTCATTCTACTTCACAGCATTTTCATCTTTGTCAATGATCAAATGACTTACGTGGATTTCCATCTACAAGTCTCGTTAGTTATCACATGTTATCCATTTCGCCTGCTCCGTTCACGTCTCCGGATAAGGACTTTGTGGATTCATCAAACTTACCCTTTGTAATGAATCTTGCAATCCCACGAAGACTGATCATCCCGCATTCGGATATCCAATACCTTGGCCTCATACAACAACTCGTGATGAAAGCAAAGAACCTTTTCATCCTTCGCATATGGAGCGGTTGGCGCACCACCTGATTTCGAAGGAGCCATGATGGATCAAAGGCAAAATGGCAGTAGAGTGTGTTGATGTTGACGTGGAGTTGGAGTTGATGTTGATGCTGGTGTTTTCGCTGCCGTTGCGAATATGATATTTTTTCGATCGGGCTGTCCTGTTCGACGTGGATTGCGATTAAATACGATGAAGAGAAGATGGGTGCAGGTGAGAAAAGGGAGGTGAATAAGGTGTTTCAGCGAATAGGAAAATAATACAGGGAATCTAGCGAAGAAGAAAGCGCGTCTTGGGGAACGCGTTTTCTCCAAGTAATTTACACGAGTAGAAACTCGTCATTCATTACTGTATCTGCCCTTACCCCGGATTTCAGTAATCCTTGTGGTATTTTTTTTCACAACAACCCGCAGCGCGAAACTCAACCTCACACAACCACTAGATTCCACCCGCGTCTGCCATCCATATCCCATCCAAAATCCTACATCCGCAACCACAACCCCCAGCACCCAAACCAAACCAAACCATGACCCCCACCCCCACCGAACACCACCTCCTAACCTCCTTCCTCCTCTCCCCCGCGCCCCTCCCCTCCATTCTCTCCCTCAAATCCTTCACCTCCCTCTTCCCCCCCGCGCAGCGATCCTCCCCGCTCATCCGCCTCCTCTACCGCCATCTCCAGCACCAGCGCAACCAACTTCTCGACAACATCTCCCTCGCCATCGACGACGAAGTCAAGCGCGGGAACGCCATGCGTCGCGCCGTCGCGCGGGTGCGGAGAGCTGATCGGCGGGGTCTGGGAATCGACGATGCGGATGCCGAAGCGGAAATCGAGAGTGCTGTATGTTGTTAATCCCCTGCTCTCCTCCCATCTCCCATCCAATTCACACCAAACTCAATAAACTAACATCCCCCCCTAGCTCCATGCGCCGCTCCAAATCACAAATCTCCCCGCCGCACAACCGCATTCCCTCTCCACAATAATCCCCGAAATGGAAGCCGCGGCAGAAGATATCGAAGAGGAGATCCGGCGGATGGAAGAGGAGTGCGAGGGGTTGGTGCAGGGGATGCGGGGGACGGTGGGGGGGTTGAGTGATTTGCGGTATGGACGGTTGGGGGACAAGGGGCTGGCGGAGGGGGTGAGGGAGGGGTTGGGGAGGGTGGAGGAGGTGTGTGGAGGGGGAGGGGGGAGGAGTTAGGGAGGGAGGAAAGGATGGGAGGGGGAGGTAATTGAGGGGTAGGGTAGGGCATCAGGAGGAAGATAGGATAGGATAGGATAAGGAACGATGGCACAGGTACATACATACATACAACAAGGCGAGAGAAAGAAAAAAGAAACAACAACAGAAGAATAAGAGGAAAAGAAAATCAACACCAAAGACGGGAGACAGCGAAGATGGTGGGAGCCAAACGAAAGGCGAGGGAAGAGCGAACGGATGAATGGAGAATAAGGAAGGAAACGGATACACACACATAGACGAGTGAGTCTCCTCTCGACCAGCTGGTGGAATGGATAGGATATATAGAGTGGGTGTGAGTGAGTGAGTGAGTAGTATTCACATCTACTCCACGAGTAGTAAATGCGTAGACAGAGAGCCGGAAGCGTGTAGGAGAAAGAGAGAAGGGAAAGGAAAAGGCGTTGATAGGATTGATACCCGAGCTCATCTCATGAATTATATTTATTCCTCTTTATTTTCACCATCCTCTTGTCTTGTCCTATCTTGTCTGGTCTGGTTTGGTTAACTATGGAATATCTGGTCTGCCTTCCAGCCCCGCCAACGCTTCATAGCATCGTAACTAACATAAATAACCTAATTACTGCGTAGGAATAAAAAAAAAGGACCCGCCAACTCCCTTACCACGATCGCCCAATTCTGAACACTCAACGCTCAATGACTGTCTAATAAGTAACACCATCCCCAGCAGGAGCAGCACCGCGAGGACGAGCTGCTGGTGCCCGTCTTGGTGTGGGTTGTCTTCTGTTCCTATAAAGATGTTAGTGGTGCTTCTCACTCCGGCGTCTTTCCACTCCTCATAGAGAAAGTTACGCCGGTGCAGGTAGGTTAAAACTCACATGATAGTACGGCTGATAAACGAAACACCAATCATGAATGCCCAACTTGGGACGGTTGCGAAAAACCACAAAATATATCCGACCGGCACAGCGAGTCCCAATTTCGCCAACTCTCCATCAAATGGATGGAACCACCCTTCATATGGAGTCTTGTTCTTATACGATTTCGTAGAGTGAAATTCGGTGAAGGTGGATACGTCGGTAGTGGTGTGGTTCAACGGGACGGTGCGCACCGTAATGGGCGCGTCGGGAGCTGTCAGTTCCATGGTCCAGAGATGAGGTGGACCGGCGCCCCAACTATTGCAAAGGACAGGCTCGTTGTCGCAGTTGAGGACGGCCATGTGGGGCGCGGTGGGGTCGAGTGCGAAGATGCCGGCGCTGGCGTTGAAGCCGGCGTCGAGGTTTTGGCAGAGCCCGAAACAGGTTTTGTTTCCTCCGGTTGCTAGAATCCACCATTCTTGGGGGTTGGATGAGGATGTGGTGGGGGTGATGCTGTTGAGGATTGTGCTGCGCCAGTTTTCGAGAGTGAGAATGTGGACTTGAGAAGTACCGAGTTTGGCTGTTGCGGCTGGTGAGATGTTAGATTGCAGATCTTTTGTATCTGTATGCGAGAGGTCGCGGGGAGGAATGGAGAAGACATGAGTGGGTGTGTAGGCAAAGTGAGAGGATGTCGGATGTGCGACGCTCTCTGCCTAATGCTAGGTGTTGCGAATTGCATAATAGAGACTCCGAACTCACCTTGAACAGGATGTTGAGTGCTTGCTTTTGGTATGTAAGAACTGACCTTATCGAACCAATACTGCGCTTGAGCTTTTGCTTGATCGATGGGAGATTCTGAGTGAGAAGCAGCTGCTAGGAGCGGCAGCGCCATCATGGAAACGGTTGAGAAGCGCATCTTTGCGATTGTTATGATCTTGCGAGGAGGAGGCTTGGTCTGTATGAAATTGTATGTTTTTATTGTTCCAAGATTTCAAGAGCTTTAGGGCAGGTTTTGCAATTAGGCTGTAGTAGGTAGCTGCGAGATTTTGATTGGAAATGCGCCGCGCCGCGATAACACAGATACAATGGTAAGTTCTGGTGGATTTACCTAACTGAGAAGAGAGCGCAGTACATACAAGGAAAGAGAAGGAGGGGGAATGTGTGCAAGAAGAAGTAACTATTCCAATTGAATGTAATATGGAAGTTATTAAGCAAAAGTCCCTCGATAAATGAGGCCAGATGGTAGTAAACAAACACAATGGATACCAAGTCAAGTCAGTTCCAATGTCCCACTTGGTAATAGAAATTGAATGAGCGAACGATGAAGCATTGAAGCATAGTGCGAATCCTCGAGCAGGGGTCCTTTTCGTCCCCTCAAATCTCACGGACCAGGGAAACTTTCATCGTCTCAACGAATCAATGGCACTAGAAGCTCTGAGCTCATCTGACGCTAGACTACTTGTGCATTAGTGCTCACAGCGGAGACATCTCTACTCCGCTCTCTACGGTGGCCTGCGCTCTTGGTCTGATCGCTATCGATTATCAGAAACTTTTTTTTTGTGTGTGTGAAGCAATTTTTTGAAGCAGAGCAAAAGGCGCAAAGAGCAAGATCTTTTCATTTCAACATGTCGCTACAAGAAAAGCTCGACAAGATACGCTCGCCGAAGCTTCAAAATCAGCATCAGGTATGCGGAAATCTGCAATTTGGGAAAGATCAATACGATTGTGGTGCGCAAAAGTAAAGTTTGCTAATCTAAAATCTAGACGGCCATTGTATTGTCTGCTGTTGAGGATACCCTACGAGATCAGAAGACTGAACCGACGCCGACGGGATATTTTGCTGCGCTGTTGGCACTGCTACGACAATCGGTTCCAGTCAATGGAGAAGTTAATAAGGATTTAACCACTTCGGTTGTTTACCTCCTCGATGTCATTACGCCTTTTACCCCTCAGCCACTCCTCCGTTCGAAGTTTTCTCAAATCCTCACAAACCTTGCGCCCGCCTTGACATTACCAGAGGCAGATGCGCCTCTTCTTAGACCCTCGATAGGATGTCTCGAATCACTACTAGTCGCGCAGGATTCTGCCGCATGGGAACTTTCACAAACAGAGATTGGACCGAGGAGGGCCATTGCGGGATTGTTGAACCTAGCAGTGGATCACCGACCGAAAATAAGGAAGCGTGCACAGGAAGCTCTTACAAATATTCTGAAAAATCCTCCGCCGAGCCCATCTTTGGATCACCCTGCGGCTGATATGTGCGCCGAGACTGCTCTGAGAAGTTTGCGCGATCTGGCAGCGCAATCGCATCAAGCGAGGAAACAAAGGAAAAGCGCAACTACTGAACACGAACCGGCATTGATCCATGCTTTACAATTGGTGAAGACGGTGGCGGGTGCTTCTGGGGGATGGCCAAGCAGGAAAATCGAGCCGTTGTGTGAGGTTTTGTTGAACATTTCAAAGTCAAGCAACGAATATTTAGCCATGACTTCTTTTGAAGTATTTGAGATGATCTTCGAGGGTATGGCAAATGAGACGGCATCATCTAAACTTCCTCGACTTTTAGAAGTCATCTCTGAATTGAGACCTTCGCAGAATGATTCTCAACTTCTTCCACCATGGATTGCGGTACTTTCCAGGGGTTATGATGTTTCTGCACAACTCGAGCCAGAGGAGACTTTTGCAAAACTACCAGAACTGTTCACTATGATCTCCGGATTCATGTCATCTGCTTCCCACAATATCAGGGTGTCTTCATCTGAATGTCTCATATCGTTGATGGCGAATTGTGTCCCAGATTCCGTGATTGTGGAACCTTCGATCTTCGATGAAAAGACTTTGGAAAAGTTAGCAAAGTGTGCAATTGAACTTCTTAGCGTTAAATACCAGGCCGCATGGATGGAGACATTCAATGTCATGGGCGCAATGTTCGATGCGCTTAGATGGAGAGCTGACCCTATACTATCCGATGTCGTTCGAACGATTGGGGAGCTTCGAAGTAGTGATTCCTTCGCTGGAAAGAAAGAAGCCGATGAAATCCTTGGAAAAGCCATCAGGGCGATGGGTCCTGAAAGAGTCCTTGACATTTTACCACTCAACCTCGCAAAGCCTAAAGCTGGGCAACCGGGTCGCGCTTGGTTACTACCTATCCTGCGCGACTACGTCAGCAACACCAACCTACAGCACTTCCGCACCGAGCTTGTGCCATTGAGCGAAGTAATGTTCCAGAGAGTGCTTGAGCATGGCGAGGCAGAAAAGACGATGGACATCAAGATCTTCGAAACCATTGTGAAGCAAATTTGGGCTATTCTTCCAGGCTACTGCGACTTGCCTCTGGATCTCACAGAATCATTCGACCAGAAATTCGCAGAGATGCTGGCGGAGATTCTATACAAGCAGGTTGATCTCAGATCAGATGTTTGCAAAGGTCTTCAAACACTAGTCGAATCGAATCAGGCCATCGTATCTATCGAGGGAGAGGATGACTTACTTCTTCAAAGCCGGGTTTCTAAAGCGGCTGCGCAGAAGAATCTCGATCACTTGGCTGGGTTCTCAAGCAACATGTTGGCGGTACTATTCAATGTTTACAGTCAAACTCTACCACAGTTCAGAGGCTATATTCTAAAATGTATCAACGCATTCCTAAGTATCACACCTACTAAGGAACTCATGGAGACATTCGAGCGTGTATTAACAGCATTGGCGTCGTCCCTTGCGGAAGCCGGAGCTCAAACCCAAGCAGAAAAGCAAAAACAAAAACAGCAGAATGCTACTGACAAGATGCCACCGATGAGCCACACTTTGATGGATCTAGTCATTACGATTTCCATTTACCTACCTAGGGAGAGTTTCGGTACCTTGTTTAACATGGCCGCTCTCATCATTGTTAAAGATGATGATCCTCAATTGCAGAAGAAGGCATACAAGCTTATTCCACGACTGGCCGAATCGGAAACTGGAAAGGCGGCACTACAGGAGCGCAATTCTGAGCTTCAAGAACTTCTCTTGAGCAGTGCAGAGAAGGTGTCAACCCCAGCAAAGCGAGATCGCCTTGGTGCAATCTCTACTCTCATTCCCTTTCTTCCCAATGATTCTCTTCACTTCATCCCGGCAATCCTGTCAGAGGTTGTTATCTCTTGTAAGGAAACAAATGAAAAGGCACGAACGACTGCTTTCGACCTTTTGATTCTTATGGGCGAGAAGATTGCGTCCGCTTCTGGTAGCATCATCGAAAATAGCAAGGTGTCTCATATGCCTGATGATGCTCCTTCCGTCACCGCAAGCTTGGAAGAATACTTCACCATGGTCAGTGCTGGTCTTGCTGGTAGCACACCACATATGGTATCCGCCTCTATTACTGCCTTGACTCGTATCCTTTATCACTTCCGTGAGTCTCTATCACCAGAGACTCTCACCGACCTTGTTCAGACAATGGACCTTTTCCTCACCTCAAACAACCGAGAAATCGTCCGTAGTGTCCTTGGCTTCGTAAAAGTTTGTGTCATCTCCCTCCCCACATCACTTATGCTTCCGCGTCTCGAAAGTCTCATTCCAAATCTGATGGTCTGGAGTCACGAGCACAAAGCCCACTTTAAAGCCAAGGTCAAGCACATCCTGGAACGGATGATTCGTCGATTTGGTGTCGAAATCGTGAATAAACATTGTCCAGAAGAAGATCGTAAGCTCATCACCAACATCAGGAAGACGAGAGAAAGAAGAAAGAGGAACAAGGATGCGGCGAAGGAAGCGGGTGAAGGTAGTGATGATGGAGGCGCCACAGATGGAAAGAGACGAAACAGATTTGAGAGCGAATACGACGAAGCTCTTCATGGCAGTGACTCTGAGTCCTCCGGGTCAGACATCTCAGATGATGAAGTCCTCGGAAAATCAAGGAAGAAGGGCGGCAAGAAGGCTGGTGGAAACACATATATTGTTGAAGATGAAGAAGAGCCACTTGATCTTCTAGATCGTAGAGCACTAGCCAACATCTCATCTACGAAACCCGCAAAGGCGAGAACGGCAACAAAGACTAAGGCGAAGATGGACTTGGATGGGAAGCTACTTCTAGGCGGTGATGATAGCGATGATGATAAGATGGTTATTGATACACCAGCGGAAGAAGATGGTGGAGTGGGCGCATATGTACATGCATTAAAGGGGAGAGATGCACCAAAGAAGGGCAGAGGTGGTAGGTTGAAGTTTAGTAATAGGAAGGGACAAGATGAGGAGGATGAGGATGGAATGGATGTTGATGAGGATGAGGTGAAGGTTGTGAAGAAGAGTATTGGTGGTGATAGGGGGAGGGACAGAGGGAGAAATGGTGGAGGAAGAGGTGGTATGGCGAGCGGGAGGAGAGGGTTGGGTGAAGAGAAGAGGCATGGTCAGAGTGTTGGTGGGGGAAACAGGAATGGTGGAGGTGGGAGAGTTATGAAGTCACCGAGGGGAAGGGGGAGAGGTGGTCATCGTAGATAAGCAGATAATGAGTTTGCTGTTTGGAGATATGTAGAGTAGGAACGGCAAAAATGACACGGAGGTGTTGTGAAACCAAAAATGAATAGAATTATGCACATAGGAAATGTATATCTGTCAGTATTGTATAGTTAAATTGTATACACATCTAAATTGTCCAATCAGGAGCTTGAACTTCTGGTGTGGAAAGTGTGGGGTTGGCCCGTGCACATCTTTTCCCCCGAACCCGAGACGCGACACAACGCGACAAGGTCAAATCATTCAATTCAGCCTTGGGCCTGGACATCAACATCAAATAACCCCAAAAATGGTAAGGAATCCCAACTCAGATAAAATGTTCATTGTTTGAATTCAAAGGATTTCTGAAGGAGAAGAGATTTATGGTTTGCGAAAGCACAAAGAAATTATGGCTAATTTTTGTATTTGTAGGCGCAAGTAAGAGAATTAAAACGCAAACGTTCGAGACCGTCGAATTGGTGGGAGGCTTCTGTGAGGGCTGAGGCAGATGGATTAGGAGGGATGGATAATGATGAAAATGCTAGAGGGGTACAGAAGGAATCGCAGGAGGTGGGTGAAATTGAGAAGAAGAAGAAAACCGGGAGGGGAAGGGGAGGGGCAAGGCCATCTTTGAATGCTGTTGTTCGAGATGAGACTCAGGAAGTCGGATCGGCGAGAGATGCGCCCGAGCGAAATGAAATGTCAAATGCGGCGCAAAATGAAGATGGGATTCAGAAGAAGAGGAGAGGACGGTCTTCACTAGCTCCAGCAGCTGTCGCAAATGGGGATGTGGAAGTGGATCCACCGAAGAGGCGAGGACAGCCATCGATCATGGAGAGCGAAACGGAAGTAGCTGTTAGTGCGCCATTCGGAGGCAAAAGGAAGGAGAGAATGGGGAAGGTTGTGCAGGCGGATGATGCGGGTGAGGGATCGGCGCAGCCAGGAGGAGGCAAGAAGAGAGGCAGGCCGGCAGATGGTAGTGGGGAAGTCAAAGATAGAATTACTGAAGGCAAGGCGGCTGCGACTGAAGGTGATGGTGATGCAGCTGTGAAGAGGAAGCGGGCGAGACCTTCTTTAGGGGGCAATGGAGAGGAGAAACAGAAGACACAGGTGGCTGAGGAAGGAAGTAAGAAACGTGGACGAAAACCAAATGCAGCTGCGGAGGCGCAATCTGCAGAGAGGGATGCTGCGCCACTACGGAAAGAGCGGCAACCACAAACGGATGTTGAGGAGGATGAGGATGTGCGTGAACCGAAGAGGCGCGCACGTCCGTCAAACAAGGAGAACGAAAAGCCTGTTGCTGGGGATGCTGGTACAGAAGAGCGATCAAAGAAGAAGGGAAGACCAACCAAGGAGAATGAAGCGCCATCCGTAGACCAGTCTGCAAAGGAACGATCTAAGAAGCATGATAAGCGCGATCAAGAGAATGAAGATCCATTAGCTGATAGGCCTGCGAAAGAACGGAGACGACAGCCACGTGCTGAACATGATGAGAATGACGATGGAGCTCCTGCAAAGCAATCTAAGGAGGAAAGAAGAAAAAAACGTCAGAACCACGAGGTGGTCGAGTCTGAGGGGGTCGAATCTTCTCAGGCTGGTAGACGTAGTCAGGAAGAATCAGCGGAAGTGCCAGCAAAGGGTAGGAAGAAAAGAGATGAGCAGATCACGGAAAGCTCCGCTCAACAAGTGCCTTCCAAAGCGAAGAAACATGTCAGGATTTCTGATGCCTCTGAAACCATCAAACCTAGCTCATCAAAACCCAAATCGAAGACATCCAGACCTGAAGATACGGATGAGCCTAGACGTAAGCGAAAGGATAAGGAAGATCTTGAAGAACAACAACCGAAGCCTAAACGCCAACGAGCTGAAGAGCAACGGAACAATCAGGCCGAGATAGAGAAGCCAGAGAAGCCCCCTAGTTACCGACATCTTGCTGCTGTCACACGACGCGTATCTCGCGAAACTATTGACACGAAATGGGAGCCATTACCTCCAGGATGCCTAGAGAAAATCTCAAACTTACTAGTGGATGTTCAACGACCTGTCGTCTTACAGATGCGCGACGAACGAAAGAAGACACAAGCCAGCACAGCAATACAAATGATAAGTCGGAGACTTTTAAGCAGGGTTCGGAAGGGTATGCCGTTTCCCAAAAGCACGAGGACTAATAGGGAAGATGATTTCGACTTTGAGAAGATTTTGGATTATAATTTGGCGTTGGAAGCTCAGCTTACACCCGTCTTACATTCCAATGAGCTTCTAGAATCGGAGTTGAGGAAGGAAGAGATCTTACTAGAAAATGAACAGAAGTACTTGGCAGATCTGGAGGTTAATGCCAAGGATGAGGCGTTGAAGAGGAGACAGACGGCGCGCAAAGCTCATCCATTATTGCAGTCCGAGGAGAGCATCCCTCGGAAGGAATTGGACAACATACTTGGCCTTGATGCAGATCAGTCATCTCCTCTAACCACTCTTGATGTAAGTCAACTTTGTTTCACAATGATTGTCATGCTAATATCTTCCCTAGACATCGAAATATCCGGATCTAGAAGAAATCATGAAGAGCATAAGTGGTCACGTGGGCAGTATTCAGAGCAATTTGGAGCAGATTGAAGGCATTGGTGAAGCCATGACAAAGACCAAAGCTGCTGTACAAGCTACTCTTTTCAACCATCTCGATCGCGAACAGTATGATGATGTGGTTTTGGGTTAAAAGGCGCAAATGGTATTCTTATAGACGGTGGCAGATCTCGGCGAAAGGGAAAGTGGGGGACACGTAAGGGACATGGGAAACTACACTTCCTGAGCTGCATTTCGTGGGGATTTGTTCTACATCAAAGGATCATTGATATTCGTGAATGTTTATTTTAGAGATACCCAAGATTGTGCTTTTACATTGCACTTCTATGTAAGAATAATGAAAAATCTACCTCCCAGTATTGATCCTTCCCCTTTGTACCTAAGTACCCTTGATCAACCAACCTCGCTTCAAAATGAAAATTGCGTAGCTGCCGTCGGGCCCCGCGTTTTTACACGACAATTCAAATCGACAAATCCTGTAACACCAAGTGAATGCAAATATTTGTTGCGCATGTTGGGATTGAACCGAATTTTGTATACTAGGTAACTTTGAATTCTTGCTGCAGGTAGTGAATTGTGCTGACAAGCTGAAAGTTGCCTCCATTCGCGAAATTCTTGACAACGAACCTCACGGATTGCCAATCTCTCATCAACGACCAGCGCAGCGTCGCAATCCAATGGAACGCTATGAAACTTAGGCTTTGATGCCATGGAACAAAATGGAGCGAACAATGGGCAGGATGCAAAGCCACCGGCATCATCTGCAGCGTCTGGCGCAAACAAGAGCCCGAAGAAAAGGCGTAAAGTAAATCATGGTATGCGGAAGGAAACCCCAGGGAGAATCCAGAGGGGCAGAAGCAGCCAACAAGCTCACTTCTTGAATTACATGATCTGAAACATTGGCTAATTGTGGAATGTCTACTGCAGCTTGTGTATACTGTCGGCGATCTGTGAGTACTCTATTGGGTCATACTACAAGGAAGACGGGTCTTTGCATACCGTTATGGGTGACATTGAGAGGCTACCAGCTAACTCGGTTTTGTCCCTGAACAGCACATGACATGCGACTTAGTACGACCTTGCGCGCGGTGTACAAAGCGAGGAATTGGGCATCTTTGTCATGATGAGCCCCGCGAACCGGATTCGACCACGAAGAAAGCAGCAGCGGCGGCGGCGGCAAAGAGCCAGCATCATAGCAGCAACAACACTACAGCGGATGAAGGAGGGACACCGCCAGATCAGCTCCAAAAATCTCTAGACAGCAGCATACATAACTCGTTTGAACCAGGTCAAGAACAAGTTCAAGAAAACAAACTGAGTCTTGGAGCACCAGCCATATCCCGCGGTGTCCCCCTTCAGCTCGCCCAGCCTACACCGGTTTCTGGAATACAATCGAATGCTCTGAATAGTAGCAACAGTAATCAATGTATGAGCCTGTCTACGTTTCCTCTCTATGCCTCTAACTACTTCCTATACCCTTTCCCTTTTTTGCCTTTTTGGCCCCCGAGATTACTTTGAAATATTGGGCACAGTATTAATCCTTTTTCGTTCTAGTATTTGGGTATTCGAATGACTGGCTTGGGTCGCAAAGCCAATTTCAAGATATGCATAACTATCATCCATCGTACATGTTCAACGCACCAGAGGTCACTAACGAGTACAATCTTTTGAACGACTTTCTCAACAACAGTCTTCTAGACGACGGCGCTCTCGGTACCGATGATTCTTCCAATTTTTATGCAGATCAAGTTGGTTCAATGTTATCAGGAAATGCTTCGAATACGCTCACATCCGGGGCGGCGGCGCAACAAGCAGCTTCTGGAAGGGCCTCCCTAAACCAACCAGGAACTTCGATTTCCAGGCCTACCAGCGTCATACCAGTCGATAAAGCTCGCGAGTACTACCTCCAGGCCGCCGATCCGACTGGTAACGATCCCCCTGAGGATAGAATGCAACGACTGCTGAGGGCAAAGTACGACGCCGGAATGTTGAAGCCTTTCAATTACGTGAAGGGATATGCGCGTCTCTCGGCTTACATGGACGGCCATATGCAGCCGTCTTCCAAGCAGAAAATCCTCCGGCAATTAGACCGCTTCCGCCCGAAGTTTAGAGAGAAGGTGCAAGCTCTGACTGATATCGAACTCATCTATGTGGAGATGTGGTTTGAGAGGAGTTTGATGGAATATGATCGTGTTTTTGCAAGTATGGCGATTCCGGCTTGCTGTTGGAGGAGAACAGGGGAGATTTTCAGGGGGAATAAGGAAATGGCTGAATTGATACATGTGCCTATTGAAAAACTACGGGATGTAAGTTTTTGTTTTCGATTTTCGGTTCTCGTTTGCGTTTTTTATCCCCCTTTTTCTTGCCAAGAAAATTGATTGTAGGATGAATGGATGGGGGGCCACGCCCTTACTATTGTGGCTTTTTCTTTCTCGCAGCTGAGCTGAATTCAAGGGGTTTTGCAACTGACATTTTGATTACAGGGGAAAATAGCAATTCACGAAATCCTTACGGAAGAATCGTTGGTTAATTATTGGGAGAAATTTGGGGCAATTGCATTCGACATGACTCAGAAGGCACTTTTGACTAGTTGCTCATTGAAAAACCCGGACGACAAATCGAAGGACCCGACGATTAAGTGTTGTTTTTCGTTTACGATTCGAAGGGATGATCATAAGATGTGAGTTTTGTTTGTTTAGTTTGTTCATCACGGTGAGGAGAGTAGGGAGGACTTGGGGATGAGGCTGAGAGACGTGGATGGATGTGTGGACGGCAGTGTGGAGATAGACATGGATGGCTTCTTACTGACTCTGCTTTTCACAATTAGTCCCTCTTTAATTGTAGGAAACTTCCTCCCTCAAGAACCGACGAAACGATATCCATGATAGTATAGTAATGGCATGACGATCTAATCCGCAAAGAAGGAAGGCAAGATCCTTTTTACACTCTTCATAGCAGAGGTTTAGCGATGCGATCAATCAATATCGAAGCGATTCAAAGGAGAAGCATCTTCTGGTATACATTAGAATCATAAGTATTTGATTAAATGAAGTACATACATAATTTGCTTCGGAAGATGAGTGAATGGATGGGGTTGGGAGGAGTGAGGGAGTAGGAGTTCTTTTTGGTTGGCTGAGGAATGGAATTGGGGGAGGCTTTCAAAAATGGGCATATGCTTAATAGGTTTTCTTTGGCTTTGTGATTATTGGTATGTAGTCGAGGGAGGAGAGGAAGAGAGGGGGAGGAAGGAGAGGGGAGGAAGAAGAGAGATCAAAGGGGGGAAAGGAAGAAGAGGAGAGAGGGGCGGAGGAAATATGGAGGGGATTATGTGTACTTCTCTTCTTGGTATTTAGGTAGGGTAGGGTTGGTTGTTGAAAAAAGTCAAAAGTTCTTGCTGTGTTTTTATATCTTCAACTGATCTCCGACGATTGAAGGGGTTGAAATGGAAAGGAGAGAGAAAAGGAAACAAAAAGACAGAAGAGAAATTTGGCCGCTACTTGGTATCTAGTGGTTCTCAGGCAAGAAGTGGTGGTGGATGAGTAAGTATTGCCTCTCCCCTCTTCATTATCAGCTTGGAGAGGCCACCGCTTAGCGTTTGTATTTCTATCTTTTACTTACCAGTATTCTGACCGACATCAAATTTTCTCCATGGTATCATATATTATACCAGGTTCTATCATTTGTATTTGTTCATTTGTTTATTCATCTGCCATTCTACGTCTCGCGAACAAGAAAACCTCCATTCGTAACTACGCTTTATTTCAATTTCTACCTATCTACCTCTTCGTCAGCGGCATCATCATCACCAACTTTCTTCCGCTCAACAATCTGCTCTCACTTACTCTTCTCCTTCTTTCACCCTCTGTGAATTTCATCAAAAACTCTGTTTAGATCACATCACATCCCATCCCATCCCGTCCCATCTCAAAACCAAACAAAATCCCATCTTTAAACTGTCACTTCCTGCACCTTCCCATCACCACCACAACCACGAGCAATATGACCACACACATCTTACCCCAAAATGGACACACAGCCGATAAAGATAAAGATAGAGATAAGCGTGTGCGCAATCTCATATGTATGTTTATCCCCCGCTCTCACGTTCGCGTTGCACGAAGACGATAATTTTTATTTTCATCTTCTCGGGAGGCGGGCTGGGTTGTTTTAGCTTGGCTTGGGTCAGCTTGAGCTTTTGGGTCAAGTTTGGTTCTTTGTTTGAGTGAGGACTTTGAAAAGAGATTTGCTGATTTGGGTTTGCGCGAAATTTAGGCTTTGCGAAGGATGTTGAGGAGGAACTCCAGAGGGAATTTGATAGGGTTGTAGGATCGGGAACGGGAACGGGAACGGGAATGGGAACGGGCTTGAAGGGGTGGAGAGATGTGTTGAGGATGGAGAAGAAGGTTTGGCGGGATTTGGAGGGGATGGTGGGGAGGTTTCCTGTTAGTGGGAAGGGGGGAAAGTTAGGGAAGGGAAAGACGAAAGAAACGGGGGAGTGTGCGGAGGAGATTGATGAGGTGGGGACGAGCTTGTGGAATTTGGGGACGAGAGTTAGAAGGGTGGTTTTGGGAGGTGGGGATGAGAAGGGGGATAGTTCAGGTGTGGAGAAGAAGGAGATGAGGAAGATCTTATTGATGGTTAGGGTTTATGCTTTTTTGATGCTGGATTTTGCGGGCGGTGGCGCGAGGAAGATGGGGAGTATGGGGAAGGAGAGTAGGGAGAATTTTTTGAGGTTGATGAAGGCGGGGATTAAGACGGGGAAGAACTGTTTAGGTATGTGTGCAATGCGCGAGGGAGAGAGAATAGTAGGTTATGGGGCTTTGGATTGGGAGCTTGCTGAATTGATGGATGATTTAGATGAGGGGAACATTGAATACTCGAAAACAGTTCTAGAGAAGGTTGCGGCTTATAGTGATATTCTACTGAAAGCCATCGAAGAGATAGGGACGCCCGAGGAGAAGTCAATTTGTGGAAGACTAACTGCGGAATATTTTGTCCTGCGGACAGTCTTGGTAGGTTACATTGAGAACGAATTATGTTTGCTCTCTTACTGACCCCATCATAGGCATGGCGACACGACGACATGCAACTCGCGGAACATATGTACAACAAATCGATCAACTCAAAAGACATATTCGACCACGACACCACAGAAAGTCTATCAGACACCCTCTACGAGATGGGAAAGGAGTTGCTCTCCAAGAAACAATATACCCTAGCTGTGAAATGGTTGCAACGAGCATACGAGGTTTTGAACGGCGACGACCTTGACAAACTGAGCACCAATGCTACGGAGCTTCGAATATCCATCTTACAGACACTTGTCAAGGCTTTACTTGAAACAAAATCAGATGAGTCTCTTCAGCGTGCACAAGACCTGGTTGATCTCCTCGAAAGCGAGATCGGGGATAAAATGGTGGTTCTTCTCCTGAAACTGGAATGTCTATCAGAGAAGAAAGATGATGTCTTCGATGGCTTGGCATATAGTGGGATTCTGCAAAGGATGATAAGGACGATGAGTTTGAGTATTGCAAATCTACGGCTCTTCCTATTCCATGCGAGGAAACTTAATGATAAGGCGCCTAGTCTGGCGATTAAAGCACTGGATGAGTTGGCTAGGTTGAGGATTAAGGAGTGGGTTGAGGTAGCGGCATTGGGAGAGTGGTTGGAAAAGGTGCTAGTGACTAGAATATGGATGGTGGTTAATGGAAGGGATACTGACGAGGGTTTTGCGAGCACTGAAGCGTTCCTTGATCTGATTGCGGATAATGTCGTGAAAGGAATGTCTACCGAGGCTACGATGGCTGTTCATATGGTAGGTGGACAGTGAGCAAGTTTTGCGGAGTATAGATACTTACAAGTTGTAGCTGTTATGGAAACGGATCGAGGCAAGTTATGGTTTGCTGCAATATGAGGCAACTGAGAAATGGTGTCGATTGGGATTGCATCGCTTGTTTGAGAAACCGGGGGAGTTGAATGTTGCTAAGATATCACGGTGAATAATTCTTTGGCTTTCCCCCCCCCCCCCCGATTACTTCAATGTCGCTGATGATGCTACAGTAAACTTCTTCTATGCGCTCTCGGTCGAGGAGACGTCGGTTCTGCCCGGGATGTCTTCGGTTCTATGTCCAGCACTGCGAAAGAAGAGCCCTTAACACGATTTCTGATGTACAAAATCGCCATCCGAAGCGAAGAAGTAGAGTTTGCAGCCGAATGCCTGGAAAAGGTAGCCATCTCTCAAGGAAAAGATCCAACCCTACTATATGCTTGTGTTCTGGATGCTCAACAGGCTGGAAATAGAACGCATGTTATGAATGCTTTACAGCTGGTTCTTGAGAAGTGTGGGTATAATTTGCCTGGGAATGTACATCTGCCGTCATTGCTACGGACAACTATTGTATTGCTTACAGGTGTTATCGAAGGGGCGAAGACTAAGGAGGAATTCTTGAAGCACAGAGAGTCGATTGAAAGACTCTGTCAATTGTTTGAAGGGGGTAAGTGGAATTTTTTCTCCTTTTCCCGGAAGAATTACCAAGTAGCTCTATTAGTGACTTGCCCGCTAATTATCGAAGCACTCCAATCTATACAGAAATCCCCTAACCGCGATGTCTGGACAATCCTCGAACTGGAATGGTTCTCCAGAAACACATATAATCTCTCACTTAAAAATCTCTCACTATGGGACCCCCGACAAAGCCTGAGACTTCTCACCTGCTGTATCGGTTTCATTGATCTCTACCCGTCAGACATCGGCTCCCAAGCCCACGACGACATTACCCTCCGCAAAATGTTCTGCAACTTCACCTCCGCAACTACACTCGTGTCTCTCGCCCGCTCTGAAGACCTGATCGAGACCCAGTTACAAGATTATCTCAACCTGCGCAAACACGTCGCAAGTTTCGATTCCCATCTGCAGGAGAAACTTGAGCCGGGAAAATTAGAAGAGCTTACTGCTGATGATCTTCTGCAAAAGCTGGCGGTTTTGCTGGCGTTTGATTTCGAGGCTGCTTGTAGATTGAAGGATTGGGATTCTTTGGGGGAGTGTATATTGAAAGCGGAGATTTGTAGGTGTGCATTGGTTTGGGAATTGATGGCGGATTGTATTTTGGGGTGTGAGGCGCCTACGTTGGGTGAGTTACCTTTTTTCCTTCCTTAAGGTCAATATAAATACAATGTAGATACTAACTTCATGTTCAGTTCTAGTCACAACTATGAAGAAAATCATCAATGCCACTTGGGAATTAGAAGCTTTTGATTCGGTGAAGTTATCGAAATATATAAGGTGTTTGTTCCAGGTGGCTATTGCTAGTAACGCGGTTGTGGCGGAGGAATTGCTTGATCAGGTTCAGGTTCTTGCGAAGGATTCTGCTGAGGTATGCTTGCGTCTGTTTCTGTTGTTGATGAAAGTGGTTTGGTTTGGATGTCATTTCCACTATGCTTTGCTTTTTCAACTTTTCCTTTTCTCAGAATATCTTCTCAGTCACTTTCAATTATTCATCTCTCTTCTCTCCCCTTCTTCTCTTGTCCTTTCCCCCATCCATTCCCTCCTTCTTCCTACCTTACCCACTTACCTCCCCATTAGACCACTCGTCCACCCAATCCGCCAGTACTAACAAAACTCATAGTCCGACATCCCATACCCCACCCCCGAACTCGACTGGCTGGCAACCAAATCCTTCAATCATGCTATCGATCTGTATATCGCGGATCAAGACGATGGATGTAGGAGATGGGCGGAGAAGGCGCTGAATATTGCGAGGGTATGTCGGGATGGAGGTGCGCTGTATGAGTTGTTGAAGGGGAAGTTGGCGGGGTTGCGGTGGGGGTAGGAGGTTGAGGAGGGAGGGAGGGGGAAAGACAGGAGAGAGGGTAGGGCGAGGTGAAGGGGAAGGTGTGTAAGGTGGTTGCTTACACTGCATCTGATATTTGCTGGCTGAGGTGCAAGGATCATTTTGGACAACTAAACGATAGGTTATAGTCAATTTTGCTTATATATAAGCTGAGCATGTCTCGATAGATGAGCTGATGCCTTGCTGGGAATGGTTAAATTCATAGGAGTTTTCTACCTAGCTCTTCAATTAGTAGTATTATCAATAAACATTCTTATCCATTCTCTCTATATTAAGTAAATCACCCACCTACCTATCCAATATTTCTCTCCTTCTTCCACATTCTTCAAGCATCCATTATATTCTCAAAACTCTAAGTTGTTAAACTAGGAGCTCTGGGAAGTGGGAATGCATGGAATGTAAGTTGATTGATCTATCTAAGGAACTAATAAGATGGCAATTTGGATGGTATTTATATCCTCAAAATGAGAAAACGTGACAGTCTGGTATAGTTAGGTGCTTGGAACTCAACAAATGGTGCGACTATGGCATGGTTTCGGATTTGGGAATGCCCTCACTATCGTTTCGGACAGTTTCATCAGTATTTCGTGATCCTAATCTAGCTCCGGATCTCCTATTTGGTGAGTTTATGGGTGCACTTCGGATATTGCATATATATGGTTGCACGGATCGCGGATCTCAGATCTCACATAAGTTCACCAGAACCATACATTTCCCTCTCCCTTACTCATAACCTAACCCAACAATTAAATTGAAAACCTTCTTCGACTTCGTGCTCTTTGCATACCACCCCTTCCCCCAATCCCAAAATTCCATCTCCTTCCTACAGGTAAAAAGTTCATCATTCATTAACCCCCAACCCCGGCCCGGGGTATATAGGGAGTAAGCGAACAGAGTTTGAAATTTCTGGCTTGGTTTGGTTTGGTTTGAGTATTAGTGGAAGTTGAAGTCGAAGTTGAAGTCGAAGGAATTGTTGTTGTGGATAAGATAGCTGGTGGGAGAGGGGGGTTGGGGGAATGGAGGTGCTGGGTGAGGAGTAGATGGGATAGGAAAGGGAAGGGAAGGAAAGGGGGATAAATGAATGGGTGAAAAGAGAGGATAGGATAGGATAGGAGAGGGTTGATGGGATGGGGATGGGGATGGGGATGGGGATAGGGTAGATGTCATATCACTTGGTGGGATTCGGGTGTGAGTATGAATCGTTGCGCGAATTGTATAATGTACAGATGTTTAAAGCAGATTATTTGTTTCCGTGACAGATTTCGAAAGCTCTCTTTTGACAGACAATTCCTATGCAAGATACGGGTGGATGTAAGAGCCTGACAGGAATATACGTATTGGCTTGTATTTTGGGTGATTTCTCATAGAGTTGATCTTCTTGTGGAAGTGATGATATCCTCAGAGCTTCGATATCTACGGATTAGTTCTACAGCACTAGCTGTGCCTCTCAAAGTATTGACGGGTTAAATATCTGAAGTAACCTGGAATCACCGTTATATGATATTTGTAACTGCAAGAACTTCGAGTCGCCCTTCTCTGATCAAATGATAGCGATAATCCAAGATATGTCTGCTCTAGTGGCTGCAATGCGAGATGAAAATACCCAAGTCATTGAACTTCGAGGGCCCAAAGCACATCAAATCCATCTATTGCTCAACAACCAAGCTTCTATCATTCTTTCTCATACTGATTTATCTTATCTCGAGCATATTACACTCGGCTTGAGGTTCACCTCTAGTACCTTCTACCTCGACCAGGAATACTCAAAGTGTGATCACAATCAGCGAGATACTCTAAGACACATCGCTCGACGACACTTTTGTCAGATACCCGGGGATACTGCTATAGGTTCTATTAACGACAGTATCGGCTGCAGCTAATCGACCAGAAAGAGAATATCTCGTCACCTTCTTGTTGCGTGTTGGGACTTCAGCAATGTGGTGGGGGATAGAGGAGTTTAGATGCTGTGTTCATATGTTCCTCGACTTGGAGAAGAGAACTAGAGGAGGCTATGTTCAAGGCAAGATTGGTTGCAAGATTATGGTTAGTAGTCAACCGGCCATCATTGAGGCGTTTCCAGGCCTCGAGACTACTCACACAGAATATCACAGGAGATCATCACGACTAAGTGAGTACCCCTCTTACTTATGCAATGTTCTGCACCATTAGGTGACTTACTCATCGAATCATAGTGAGTTTTGATTGGAAAACAGAACATGAGGAAAATTTGACCAAAAAGAGAGAAAAAAAGAAAAAAGAAAAGAAAAGAAAAAACAACCCCCCTCCCACCCAAAAACCAAAGACCAAAACGATGGCACAACTCCGGGCTGCAAATTATGACTTTCCTAATTCGGTGGTTTATATCCACCTTCCGTCTGGTCGTCGACATAAAGTCTATGACGAGCAAGCAATTACTCGTAGGAAGTCAACCAATCTACAACGCAGCGGCGATATGATTTAGATCGTCTCAAGATGGAACGGACCGATCACGGCTCTCTCGCTCCAAAGTCCACGATTGCATGCAAGCGCCGGTCTTGGTATGATAGCTCAATGCCAAGAGAAGGACGCGTAACCCTTCTACGGAGTCACATTATTCTAGCACGTTCTCAGGTTGCATTGCATCGCACAGCCGCGCGCAGGCAGTCCATCTCCTTCTCAATCAACTCCATTCTGCGTCTGCGTCCACCTCGACAGCACGAAAGAAGATTTTGTTGCACATCGTCAACTCTTGTCATGCATGCCAACCGGCCTTCAACCGGCCTTGTATCGGCAAAAATGACCAAAAGCATTTTTACACCGCCTTTTTATCTCAACTCGAGGACGTCAAGAGACATGCAACAATAGTCCTTTCTGTACGAAGTAGTCCCGATTGGATGCTATGTACGAGGCTTGCGGAAATAGTATAAATAGAATGTCTTGTTTCCAAGTGGACAACACTTCGTACAAGTGGACGACGATGTGGGGGACATGTACATGTGTGTGCTTCGTACGTGCAAATTTTCATGCCAATACTTTCAGATGTGCAACATGGAGGCGGGATAGAGATTTTACTGGATGAGAGGGGCGAAACGAGGGTTTAAGGTTGTCGGAAGTGAGGATGTTGGGTCTTAGGAACGGCATTTTGATTACTACAGTATGATTGCATATGGTTGTATTCAATCGCATTTACACGCTCCGGTCGTATTAACAACAATGATCAAATCCGGCGCGACCTTTCCCTCTGCCCGGAATGCCTGTCACGATACTAAGCAACAATGCCAGAAACCCAAGATGGCAAGTGCCGAATAATTGCGCTGAATTACTCCGTGTCGCGAAAGGCTCTTCGCTGTTCGTTCAGATTCTGCCCAACGTCTTCCATGCTGCAAAATGCATTTGACCTCAAGCCGGACAAGGATGATCTGGGACGTTGCCCCCAGCCTTTTCTAAAGATTCCGGTCTCGTGTTCACTGCTATGATGCGCTAAGCTCACGAGTTGGTACCTCGGTCTTTGATTTGCGCGCTGTGGATGATCGCTCCTCATAATTATACCTCCAAAGACTTAGGAATATTAGCGGCAGGTCTTGTATCTCGTGGAAGTCTGTCAGGCAGGGAAGTTCGGCGGGTCGGAGATAAGAGCTCGAAGACGATTGGCTTCGCAAGTGCGAAACTTCTGGGTGCGATTGCAGGGTGGATGAATCGCTGCTAGATGGCGTTGCGGGAGATTGAAGCATGGCAGACTGAACTCCATGTCGATGGATCAGCACCCTCGGCTCTTCTTGTTTGACAGAAGATCGGGCAGTGAGCACTGTCAGTAGAACAACGACGGATACATACGCCACGATGATTATGTGTGAGTCTCCTTTGTATATCGTAGGCATGTCAGTTCAATTGGAAAGTACAGTGTGCAACAAAGACGATCCGGCTTTCAATAGATCTCCATCGAATTGAACGAAGCGCAAGAAGAACGCAAAAGGGAAAAAATTATGAATTATCACCAACACCGGAATCGAAGGGAAAATCATACTGATACGAGAAGTTAGTTTCTAAAGTTGGTAGGAATCCGGTAGTATATATATCCTGCCTGCGCTCGAACGTACGGTTATGCTTCTGCTCTAGCTGCGACAGTATGATTTCATATTTCAGTCTCGAGTATTACGCTTTGATATTTCAAAATTCTCAGTTTTTCTGGGGATCTTATCAGAAGTTTGATATTGGGCGACAAGGATGGAACTTGTGATGTTTGGTTTTGGCTTGCGGAGGATGGAAAGGTTGAGCATATACTATGCCTACTGACGCACTGCCATCGCAGCCGTCGAGAAGGGAAATCGCATTAACTTCGCGCACCACTAATCATCAAGACCATACAAACCCCCCTCACAGTGACCCTTTACTCTCGAAGCGATCAAATGGCCTCATTCTAGGTGGGGAAATATTCCCCATTGATTCTGATTGGTTTTCACCGTCGCAAGATTCACCATTTGAAACATTACTTCCCAGTGAACAACTTCGCCTTGGTTTTCTTGAGGGACAACTTCAACCATACATCTCCGACCACTTCATCTATTGGTCCTTTGTGATAATGAACGACGGCATTCCACGTGTATGCAACGAAAACTCTCCCGCAGAGCTCCATGTTCTTCCATCTGCTCTACCAGCGCTAGCACCTTTGTTATCACGATTGCGACGCGCCATACTGTACGGAACGGTTGAAATAGATCAGCAAATTTCGAAGGGTTTTATTGTCTCCAAGACAGTCGATTGCAGGCAATTCATCGTCGACAATATATCTACACCATCGAACAGCAGATTGCAGGTTAGGATGGGATGAGGATTCTGAGCCTGCCATGAGGCGCGACGATTACTTCGACCGCGCCCGTATCCTGCAAATCTGCATCTCGCCACGACATCTGCGCACCAATTCAGGCAAAGCAGAGTTTCGTGTGTCCACTCCTCAGGCGTTTACCTGCTTTCAGCAGCTACCAATCGAGCTACGCTTGAGAATTTGGCCCTTCGCTGCACGCCTCCATCACACCGTGGCTTTCGGATCAAGATACACGCTCTACTGGTGCCGGGTGGACCATATAACAAGCTGTATCTTATTGAGCGAAGAATAAGTAAGGCTGCTGCAATTCTGAGTATCAACCAGGAATGCAGAAAAGAAGCCCAGAAATACTACCGCCCTCATTACTAGTAAATCGGATCTCGGACACTATATACTAGGAAGCAAATCAACATTTCGAGATTCATACAACAGTGAAATCGTCTATGGTACCTACGGGCCTATTCTGCAGCATTGCCTTCGATCCTGATACTCTTGGTTCTCGTCGGTACGACCATGTGCCATGGATAGGATGCGCATTTGATATTGAAGAAGTGCTGTTCATTGCCAGGATCAAAATAAACTCTACGGAGAGGATTCGTGTGCTCGTGGGCATCTGGAATTCGTTGACATGAAGCAAGATGAGCTTGACGTTTACCACGAGAAATACTTCAACGATTTCAGCGATTAGGTCCTGAGTGTGCGTCAACGCCTTGCTAGCCCTCTTAGTTATTATGATGGGCTACTGCCACAATTTCCGAGCTCAGATCACGACGTGAGTTGAATGCTTCATTCGCCGGAGGTAGCACCCGAAATTTTCGATCGTGATGGAATACCACGCTTTTTGAATAGCGATAGCGAACCCTGCATATTTCCTTCTCCGAATATCAAGATTGATGGGCTTCTCAGTGATGGTGTCCGGATCTGATGTTACTGTTAAGATTGATACTACATGCTGCGGTGATGGTTTGGAAGTTTTTGATGGGTGTTTGGATGGAAGATATGAGAATTGGAAGCGTTACGTTAACTTCGGGGTTATTGCTAGGTATCTGACAGGCTGTAGCATCATCACTTCTTGTCTACAAGAGGTGCATTAATGGGCCAAGCAGGATGGGTAATCAAGGATGGGCGATGAAGGATGGGCGATGAAGGACGGGCGATGAAGGATGGGCAGTGCAATTTATCTGAGTACGTTCTACAAGTCGCTTAAGGTTACACAGAAAGGAAATGCAGCGGTCATCTTCTCTTACTCATTGCAGATTCATCGCGAGCTTGTCTTTGTGCAGTCGGAAGCCGACCTTAAATTGATACATACGCCTGCCGGCGGTTCTTACAAACCCATCCCAACATTAAAGGATAAGTCGCTCTTTGAGAGCATGAAGGTAACGATGATTGGGTCGAAAAATGATCTGTGCTCCGAAACAAGAACAAAGGCAGTTGAAAACGATAAGTTAATTCTCACATGCCAAAAGAGCCAAGTATACATAGTCACGAGACGTCCACGAACCACAGCCACAAATCACATGCTTGGTGCCTAGAATCTGGGATCGTGCGCAATTGTAATGTCAGCGCGTAGCTCTGACCACTTCCAACACGAAAATATTTCATGTTGTCCACATTTCAGACAGGCGCCTCATATTCATATACGCAGAGGGGACCAGCGCATGACTTTCCTGTTACTTCTATCGTGTTGGAGCTTGGCACCACCGTTGGGTGCTTGGGTGCGCTGAAAGATTGTCGCGATATTGAATGAGTATCGGTTGGCACTACGAAGAAGCTTACTGTGTTATGTGCCAACCACGTCCCGGTACCGCTCAGAATTATCTTTATCGATTTCACATGACGAAAAACGTCTCACTAGTAATCGATTCACTGATAATGTCTTTATCATTCCAGCAGGCTATATTGTCGACCCACTAGCTCGATTGGTCGTCTCGTATGATCTTATAAGTGGTCAATCTTTATAACTCTTCAGTCACTCCCCAGTTTCAGTCCCTTCAAGCTGTACGACAGACTCGAGCCATCATAACACGTTGATACGAAGAACATGGAGCCTCCAAATTCTGCGGAGCTGTAAGTACCAACATCGTAGTCGCCGGATCTGACGGATTCGATACTGACAGATATATCAGCGCCAAGGCGGAGAACATCGTTACCACCACAGACTTGGAGCTGCGAAAAGCCGTCCCGAATGCATTCGTCTTGAAAGTGAAGCAAAAAGCTAGCAAGGTCCTCACTAAAATCCGGCAGGGTAAAGGGGGCAAGGGGACCGAGGAAGACAAGACTGCGGCTGTGGATGAGTTCAATACATTCACGTGCTTCTCAAAACTTCCAAGGGAGCTCCAGCAACAGATTTGGAGAGAGGCTTGTTTTGATCTTAACCCGCGGGTCGTTGAATATGCAGAGTAAGTCCATTTGAATTAAACTCTAAGAGGGCGATGGTGTAGCGGCAGTTGGAAACACGCTCAACTCCTGGCTCCATATAAGGAAAGACTAGTCATACTTCCATCAGACTCGTAACAAAGAGCCAAAATCACCCTTTCGCTAATGCTCTCATCAGATGTTCGGCCCCGAGTTTTGCAGGCCCGCCATGTCACTTGAATTTCCGTAAAACCAAACGAACACCATTTCCACCCTTTATGCACCTCTGTCGTGATTCCCGCGCCGCTGTCTTGAATTTCTATGGACGATATGACTTCAATCTTAGACTTGCAAATAACGTCCCAGGGGAAAATAACAACGAAACCTGCGCCACTGTTTTATTCGACAAACACAGGGATATTATCTTCCTCGGATCTCCTTACACCCGCAAACTCACCTGGTTCCAAGAACCTCAGCGCTTAGAGCAACTCAACAATACCAGTATCCAGCAATGCGACAAGGTAGTTATCGACTACAAATGGCTCCTAACATGTCGCGCCAAGCGGTCCCTCTTATTCTGTCTCCTCGTCCTCATGGAAGTTCAACAAGTGTTCATCTGTCTCGAATCAGTGCATCGCCGACGTCGTCACAAGGGAGAACTTCTCCTCGAGCAATTCCAGTTCTTCCACGTGGAGTCCATGAAAGCAGCGACGAAAATGGCGATCAAAACTGGGATGCGCCAGAAGGTAAGAGACATGGCGAGTTTGTGTTTGGAGGAGTCGATGAGAGATCGGTACGTCAGGTTTCCGTCACGGAGTCCGGGTGATGTGGAACATTTGGTGACACATTTACGGTGGACGCCGACGCCGAAATTCGGATTCGTTAGTTTGAGTGAGGATCGAGCTGATGTTGCTTGGGATCGATGGAGGAGTAAGAGTCTGGCTAAGTGAAGTGGGGTTGTTTTGGCGGGATGGCCGCGAGTGAGGGTAATGGAGTCGTGCACCAATTTCGGACTTCGGAATTGGATCACCTCCGCCTTTTCTTCGATGATATGAATGGCTGGTTTGTCCATAGACAATCTGAATTTCAAGTAACCGGTTGATTTTGAGAGAATGCGGACTTGCGGGAGATTGATGGTGGCCTAGATAGGGATGGGAGTGCAAAGTCAGCGGAACGCAGCTTGGAACTGGGCCAATCTGATGGGTTGGACAGTATTTTTTTGCTTTATTCCCAGCGTTTCCGTAGTTAGAGCGCAATCATATCCCATAACTTTCATGACACTTCTGTCTTTCGTCACTATTGGCCTGGGTTTCGAGCTTGTTTTCGGCTTATTTCAACCAGGCAACTCAATCATACTTCTCCTCCCCACGTTCCTCGCTCTCTCGCGATCACCATCACCACCACCATCCCCTTGCCCTTCCCCTCCTCTCCTTCCCCCAATCCCTTCCTGCAGCACCTCCTCCCCCTCCCCCTCCCCCTC